>CAUYLG010073345.1:0-39170 GCA_963573385.1 Cacajao melanocephalus
AGAACAGAAAACCAAGCACTGCATGTTCTCACTCATAGGTGGGTGTTAAACAATGAGAACATGTGGACTCAGGGAGAGGAGCATCACACACTGGGGACAGTTGGGAGGGAGGGTAGAAGAGGGACAGCCAGGGGGTAGGAACGGTGGGGAGGGATAACATGGGGAGAAATGCCGGATATAATATGCACCTATGCAACAACCGTGCATGACCTGCACATGTACCCCAGAACCTAAAATAAAATAAATAAATACAATATTAAACGAAAAAAAAAATGACAGATTAAAAAAAAAAAAGAGGTTAGATTTAGCCTGAGAAAGATATGCAGTTCCTACACTTCCAACTTTACTGTGAGCTAGAGAATGAGTAAATCATAGAAATAGAAACATTGTTAACAATTGTGGCAATTATACATTTTGTAGTACTTCAATATTGTACAATGTTTTTGGATGATCACATAGAAATGTGCCTTGAATATAAACAATCATTCATGGTATGTTGGAAAGAGCCTTAAGAATGGCAAATACAGATGTTAATAAAACTTAGTATATTAAACTAAATTTCTGTTTTAAACAGGGAATTGCTTTTAAATAACAATCTGTTACGGGTTTTGCCTTATGAACTTGGTCGGCTCTTCCAGCTACAAACTCTAGGTTTGAAAGGTAAGTGATTTTTAAACAGTTTTGAGGTGTCTGAGCCTTTTAAAGACCAATTTTGTTCTTTAAAAAGGTCAGATTTTAGTATGATTTTGTGCATGTGACTATGTGTACTTTCTCTTGAAAGAAAAGTAGTTCTTTGTGTATCAAATTGAACTTGAAGATTTCAATATGTGCCATTATTTTAACAAACTTGTATGGGGAAAATTTTTTGGCTCTTTTTGTATCTTACCTTTAATTTTCTGTAAAACTGAAATTTCTTAGAAGAGATTTTAAATTAACACTTTAAAAAAAGTAGGGGGGGGATTACTACGCTGGGCATGCTGGCTCACACCTGTGATCCTGGCACTTTGGGAGGTCGAGGTGGATGGATCATTGAGGTTGGAAGTTAGAGACCAGCCTGACCAACATGGAGAAGCCCTGTTTCTACTAAAAATACAAAATTAGCCGGGCATGGTGGTGCATGCCTGTAATCCCAGCTACTCTGGAGGCTGAGGCAAGAGAATCACTTGAACTCGGGAGGCGGAGGTTGTGGTGAGCCGGAGGTTGTGGTGAGCCGAGATCGTGCCATTGCACTCCAACCTGGGCAACAAGAGCGAAATTTGGCCTCAAATTAAAAAAAAAGGTGGATTACTTTACATAATAATAATCCAAACCTCAGCCACAATGTCTCATGTTTAGCTTTTGACATAGTAGATAAAATAGCATTGATGTGATTATAGGAGATAAAATATTATAATAGTAAAATTAGCTATACCTAATAAGTGTAAATATTCTAAGTTACATGTGTTAATCCAAAATGCATGCTTCTCTGACTGTCTTTCTCAATCTGAGTTGAAAGACATACTCAAATCATAGAAACACTGAAATTTGTATAATTTTCTCTCATGGCATAGCATATAAGAGTTTATTTATGAATTAATAGGACCAAATACAAATATATTGTATTAAACATTTTCTTCTGTGTTCATGAGGAATAAACATCAATCAAAGCCTTGTATACGTTTTCATAGATTTTATTTTCCTTCTTTTAAAAAACTATTTTAGTCTCCATGAAAATGTTCTGCCTATATTTGCTTATCATATAATGGAGCGTTAAGAATGAAATTTGAATAAGAATAGAATGCTGATATTATTGGTTGAAATAACAGAAATGATAATTAGGTTTCTTATTCCATTTCATAAATTACATAGTTATATGAATGATCTGAATCTTGTGTTTATAGTTTCTCTTTAGGACTTTATTGATTTTTTAAATCACATGTAAAGTAAAGAGGGAGAATACTTAGATCTAAAATATTTTCCTGAGGATCGAGGATTAACCCAAGGCATTTGAAATTGTACTGTTGAGACATTTCACCTCATTTTCTTTATGCTCAATCTTATTCTTATGTAGTTGAAATAGCCATTCAGCTAGAATTGGAGTAGGGGCAAATCTATTCCTCAGTAGCACCTATTTCCTTCTTCTTTATATTGATAGAAAGCATGTCAATGACAAAGGAATAACTTACTATTGAACCCAGTGGACTTATCCTTTGTATTAGGCAACATTCTTGAAAAAGCAACTGTTAGTATTTCTTACTCTTTCCTAACTCTATTTCATATTATCTCATATACAAGCATGTTTCCAGAAGATTTGTACTAAGTATCAACTGAGTGAGTAATTTTGAATATTATCTCCTTAGTCCTTCATTCAGATTTTTTTTTTTTTAGTTAAAATGGTAGTTTTCCAAACTATTGTCTTTGGCTTGCCTCTGATTCTAGTGGCCTTTTGTCTAACTGATTTACATTCATTAAAATCTATCAAGTCAGATAACAGCTCTGCTTTACCAACTGTAATTTAGCTTTGTTCATGCCTATGGATAAATTCTTTTTTATTAAACTTCAGTTTGTTATATGGTGGGTACCTATATGTAGTCCTTCTCTAAACTTCTTTGAGAATCTATTTAGTTTTTTGTCAATGCCACTTTCCAAGGTGATCCAGAAAACCAGATCTCTTCTTTTTAAAAAAGTTTAAATGGTAATAGCAGGAATGGCTTTTGAAGCAATTGAAGGGATACAGTGTTGCTCAAGAATGGTAGTTTTATATTCTTAGGAAGGTAAAATTTGAAATAATTTCAAAGTCAGTCTTATTAGCCATATTATGGTACTTCATGTCCAAAAAAAGAGAAAATGGAATGGAACATTTTAAATAGCACTGTAATATAGTTAAAAGAAACAATGAGAATGAACTGCTTTTGAGACATTTTGTCTTGAAACCGAAAGATTTTTTTTCTCTATTTCCTTTTCTTCCTTTGAAACTCAGATACTGAAATTTTTTTAGTAATGATTTGGGTCATGCTGGCCCAACAAGCTAATTTTTAGAAATTTTATTTTGAGATTTTTGGAGAGAGGTTATTTGAGGAATTAGGATAAGAAGGCTGATTTTAAAGCTATAGACACAGACATGGCCAATCTAGTAAGTTGGAAGTGTTCTGTGAAGTCATTTAGAAAAATAAAAATATATTAATTTTATGAAGAAAAGGCATAAGTAAAAGCAATTCTTATGCAGTTATTTTAAAATAATTTATAATTCATGTCCTAAGGTATAAGGCAATGCTTTATCCGACATATGGGCTAACAAGTTGTCCTTGAGCAATAAAAATTGATGTCCCAGATCATAAAAATATGTAGGACCTTACTAATTTTGAAAATTTCTAGCTTTCTTCCAAGGATTACGTGGTCCATTTATAGACTATGTCAGTGGAAGACTTACTGAGTAAATTTGTTTTATTCTTATAATATAAAAGAGTAATAACATACATTTTAAAGAAAATAATTAAATGAATAGCTGTACTCCCATTGGTCAATATTTTAAATACCTTTTTTTAAAAATGCACTGAGAAAACGTAATTGTCATTTATACAAGAGACAAAATAGTTATTTTTGTATTATATGTAAGCTAGAAATCATTAAGAAAAAGAACAGTCTAGTAGAGAAAATATTAGTAATTCATACCAGATGATATACAAAGCGCTCTAAAATTGGATTTGATCAGCCTTATGCATAATAATAGTGCAAATTGAAATTATATTCAGTTACCGTTTTTCACCTGTCAGATTGAGAGAGTTTGAAAAATTTAACCAAATAGTTCTGTTGGTGAGATTATGGGGAAATAGGCACAATCACACCTTGTCTGTATAAATCCCCTATACCTTTTACGTTTCCTGCGTTTTCTTTCACAATTACATCATTCTCCCAGATGTTACTACTATCCTGAATTTAGATATTGGGGTTACATATATATCTGTTAAAGGTGTTTTAACCTTTTTATGAATGGAACCTTACTGAATGTAATTTTCTGTGACTTAGTTTTTATTCAATGTTATGTTTTTTATGATTCAGCCATGTTGATGCATACATCTAATGACAATTCTTTGTTTTTACTGCTGTATTGTATTCTGCTATGTAAAGATGCTATAATTTATTAATTCTGCTGTAGATATTTAGGTTGCTTCCATTTTTGTTTTTGGCTACTATAAGCAGTACAGCCATGAAGATTCTCATACATTTCTCCTGATATACTTCATAGGAATGGAATTGGGTTGTAGAGGTCTATTCATCTTTAGCTTTTTTAGGAAATACCATAATGTTTTACAAAGTAGTTGTACTAAAAATACTACTTAAAATAATACAGTTTTCATTTTCAGTCTTCTAACACTTGATATTGTCAGATTTTTAAGTTTTGCCAGTTATTTCGTATGAAATAGTTTCTAACTGTACTCTTAATTTGTATTTTCCTAATTGCTAATAAGATTGTGGATCTTTTCATGTGTCTGTCAGCCATTATATTTCTTCTTTGAAATTACTGTTGATGTTTTTTGCCTATTTTCTGTTGGATGGTTTCTTGTTGAATTAGAGGAGTTCTTTTTTCTACTTTGTGTTATAAGTGTCTTCTCCTACTCTATGGGTTTTCCTTTTGTTTTATTTCTGGTATCCTTTTAATGAGTAGATTTGATATATATATCTTGCTCTGTCATCTAGGCTGGAATACAGTGGTGCAATCTCGGCCACTGCAACCTCTACCTCCTGAGTTCAAGCGATTCTCCTGCCTCAGCCTCCTGAGTAGCTGGGATTTACAGGTGTGCACCACTATGCTTGGCTAATTTTTCTATTTTTAGTAGAGATGGGGTTTCACCACGCTGGCCAGGCTGGTCTCAAACTCCTGATCTCAGGTGATCCTCCCCCCTCAGCCTCCCAAAGCACTGGGATTACAGGTGTGAGCCACCATGCCCAGCCAGATTTGATATTTTTAATGAGTTTTAAAATCTTTTCTCTTGTAGTTAGTACATTTTGTGTCTTGTTAACAACAGAAATCTTGCCTTTCCCAGATTAGAAATATATTCTCTTGTATCATCTTTTAAAAGTTTTGAGGTTTTGCTTTTCACAGCTAATTCTTTAATTCATTTGTCATTGACTTTTTTGTTTGTTTGTTTAAGGTGAAGTCTTGTTCTGTCACTCAGGCTGGAGTTCAATGGTGCAATCTTGGCTCACTGCAACCTCCCCCCTCCTGAGTTCAAGTAATTTTCCTGCCTCAGCCTCCTGAGTAGCTGGAATTACAGGCACCTGCCACCACGCCCAGCTAATTTTTGTGTTTTTAGTAGAGACGGGGTTTCACCAACTTGGTCAGGCTGGTCTTGAACTCCTGACCTCAGATTATCCTACCACCTTGGCTTCCCAAAATGCTGGGATTATAGGCATGGGCCACTGTGCCCAGCCCTTGTAATTGATTTTTAGTCTAATTTGGGGTCTGATTTGGAGAGGGATTTAATTTTGTTTTTTCCCTGTGAGTAACCAGTTGTCTAAACATGATTAGTGAATAGTTTTTCCTTTTCTCATTGATCAGTAAGGTCACTTCTCTTATGTATTAACTATGTCTAGGTCTATTTTGGGAATCTCAGTTCCTTTCCAGTAGTCAATTCGTCTAACCTTGTACCAGTTGGTATACTGTCTTAATTATTATGGCTTTATATTAAAAGTTGATATCTGGTCTTGGAAGTCCCCTCACATTTTTCTTTAGCAGTGTCTTGACAATTTGCGCACAGTGGCTCTTCCTCATGCATAAGAAATAGCTTGTTAAGTTTCACGAAAAACCCTGTTTGAACTCTAGAATTGCATTAACTGTCTGGATCAGTTTAAGAAGAACTGACATTTTAATTGTATTGAATCATCCTATTCATGAATTTGGGCTCTTCCTCATTTAATGTCTCCTAATAAAATTTTATAGTTTTCTACACCAATCAAGTACATCTGTTAGACTTATTTCTAGGTACCTTATACTTTTTTTTTTTTTAATACTGTAAACCATAACTGTTGTTTTTCCTTTTTCTTTCTTTCTGAGAGGGAGTTTCGCTCTGTTGCCCAGGCTGGAGTGCAATGGAGCAATCTTGGCTCACTGAAACCACTGCCTCCTGGGTTTAAACGATTATCCTGCCTCAGCTTCCTGAGTAGCTGGGATTACGGGCTCCCGCCACTGTACCCAGATAATTTTTGTGTTTTTAGTAGAAACAGGGTTTTACCATGTTGGCCAGGCTGGTCTCGAACTCCTGATGTCAAGTGATCCATCCTCCTTGGCCTCCCAAAGTGCTGGGATTACAGGTGTGAGCCACTGTGCCTGGCCAACTGTTTCTTTTTTAAGGTTTGGTTTTTTTTTTTTTCTTGTCTATTTGCTTTTAGACATAGAAATACAATTCATTTTTTTTGTTGTTGTTGTTGTTATTTATTTTAAAATTAATCTTATAGTAAGCCTTCTTGGCTAAACTCACATTCTCCTGAACCTTGTCTGCAAATTTTTTGGAGTTTCACATGCAGTAAGCATTTCATGTGCTGAAAATTATAGCTTTTTTTTTTCTTTTCAAATTCTTACGTATTTAATTTCTACTTATTTTTTTGTACTGACCCTAGGATATTTCATATAATGTTGAGTAGAAGCATTAATACTGGGCATACTTCTGTTGTTTCCAGTTTTAAAGGGAATGCTTCTAGTAGTTTTTATTAAGAATGATATTTGCTGTATGTTTTTGTTTAAAAGTTTTTTAAATTTTAGAAGTTTCCTTCCATTCCTGCTTTGCTAGTCCATTTTCAGATATTTTATTGAGTACTTTTCTCCTGTAGAGATGATTATATTATTTTTCTCATCAAAAGTTGATGAGGTAAATATATGGTAAATTATATATGTATATGTTTATATATACACACACACACTTTTTTTTTCCAATTTAAAACACATTTGCATTGCTGAAATAAACTCAACTTGGTCATGTTGTTATATGCTTTTATATAATACTGGATTTAATTTGATAGATATCTTTCAGGAACTGTAAAGGCTTTGAGATTTTACCCTACTTAAAAGCTCATAAGTTAGCCTGTTATTGTTTCTTGGATGGTGGTAGAAGACATGAGATTCCTGGGTCAGAGAAAAAGAACATTATTATTCAAGCTACAAAATGGGCCCAGATGCATGCTGTGTACACAGTCAGTTTGTATTGCAATTGGGTAATCCAGGTCCAGGATCTAGAACTTTTTTTGCAAGCAGCAAATACTTTCGCAAAATAGCAAAAAGCTACTAGTCTTGCTTCCCCAGGGTAAAGTCACGTGATAGTAATGATGGGTTGCCTTGACCTATTTAGTTGCCTATATAAGTAATTATAGAAACTGTGCAATATCAAGAGACAGATAACCCTTGTAATCTGTCATGCTAACCAAGAATGCAGCGAGAAGCACAAGGCCCATGGTAGATTGATTCTCCTAACAGTTTTTTCAAGGATTTTTCTGTATATGTTCATGAATAAAATAGACGTGTGTTTTTCATGTATGTGTATGTAAGGTTTATAATGAACATAGAAGCAGTGGGGAAAATTCTGTATTTTTCAGTTCTCTGAAAGAGTTTGTGTAAAATTGAATTAATGTATTCCTTGAAATCTTCATGAAACAGTCCTGCAAAACTGTCATTGCCTGGTGTTTTCTGTTTTCCTTGATGAAAATAATAACTACTATTTCAATATATTTGTAGTTATGAGAACTTTTGAGAAATTACTTTTTTTTTTTTTAAGTGAAAGCAAGTTTATTAGGAAAGTAAAAGAATAAAAGAATAGCTACTCCATAGGCAGAGCAGCCCTTAGGGCTGCTGGTTGTTCATTTTTATGGTTATTTCATGATTATATGTTAAACAAGGGGTGCGTTTTTCATGCCTCCCCTTTTTAGACCATATAACTTCCTGACATTGCCACAGCATTTGTAAACTGTCCTGGAGCTGGTGGGAGTGTAGTAGTGAGGACAATCAGAGGTCACTCTTATTGCCATCCTGGTTTTGGTGGGTTTTAGCTAGCTTCTTTACTGCAACCTATTTTTACCAGCAAGGTCTTTATGACTTGTATCTTGTGCTGACCTCCTATCTCATCCTGTGACTTAGAATGCCAAACCATCTGGAAATGCAGCTCAGTAGGTCTCAGTCTTATTTTACCCAGCCCCTACTTAAGATGGAGTTGCTCTGGTTCAAAGGCCTCTGACATTTTCTATTCGCTTTTATAAGAGAAGCCTTAATCCTAAGAGTTTCAGAGGGACGAAAGTTCATCTTCTGTAACTTCTTCATGCTGAACAGGGGCAATGATATTCCTTTCTAACTATTAGGGTCTCTTGTATTTGGGGTAGAGAGGAGCTCAGTCAGAAAGCATCAGTATGTTGAGGGCCATTCATAACTTCAAGTTCTGACAAAAGGTGATACCTAAAGTTGGCCGATTGGTGTTGCACACAGATGATTTTCCTTTGGGTCAAGGGTCTCTTCAGTATTATCCCTTTCACAGTTTGCCAGCAAGATGTTACTGGAAAGGGATCCCAATTCCAGTTCTTGGATCTCATGCAAGAAAGAATTTGGGACAATTCCATACGGTAAAGAAAAAGCAAGTTTATTAGGAAAGTAAAGGAATAAAAAATAAATAAAATGGCTACTCCATAGGCAGAGCAGTGGAGAAATTTCTAATTGTTAATGAGTCAGTTTTGTTGGATCATATCTGTGATAGTTTCCCTTTTTTCTTTTTAAATTGGACATATGATTTATTCATATTTAGATTTACATACTTGTTTTATCTAATTTTGTTAACTTTTTCTGGAATATGACATCAAATACAGGCAGTATATTAGTAAAGTGATTCATACATAGTTACTGTATAATTATCTATATATTCATAGTCCATTTCCAGCTATTGTTTAGCTGGTATTAGACTGTAATATTTAAAATGTGGAGATTATTATACCTCCATCACCCTGGAGTTTCTTCTGGGTCTAACGTGACAGTAGAACTTGACTATGCCAAAGGCATCAGTTTATGTTGGTGGCAACTATGCATTGTTTGGTTCTGGAAGTTGAGATAAATGTGTACCTATACTGGATTATAGATTTACATAGTTTCAAATGTAAACATTTAAGGCTACAGCTTTTTGCCTGTTTGGGTACTTTTTGTTGCATACACTATTTTGATATGAAGTATTTCATTACTGTTTTGGTCTAAGTATTTTTAGTATATGTTATCATATCTTCCATGACTTGTCAGTTATTTAAAATATTACAATTTCTGTGCATGTGATTTTACATTTAGTTATTTTTATTGTTAGCTTTAACCTTAATTACGTTATAGACTAATGAGGTAACCTGTATGAACCAGTTCTGTGACATTTGTTGATTCTTGCTCTGTGGCATAGTATATGATTGGTTTTTGTAAATGTTTAACCTGTATCTGAAAAGAATTTTTTTCTCTACTTGTTGGACGCAGGATTATATATTCATCCGTTAGTTCAATTTGTAGGTTATATTGCTCAGATTTTCTGTCTCTAGAAATTTTTGTCTGTTGGCTTTTTCAGTAATTATTTTTGTTAAAATTTCCATTAAAATGGAATTTTTCATTTTCTCATGTAGTTTAGTCAGCTTTTGCTTTACATATCTTGGATTTATTTTATTAGATAGTACCCACTTAATATTGTTATGTCTTCTGATGATAATGTCTTCTGGTTGTATTTTCTGGTGAATTGAACCCAATACTAGGTACTGAGCTTCTTCCTTATTAGGATTTTGTCTTATAGTCTACATTTCTAATTTAGCTGTGCCAATGTTCTTTTGGTTAATGTTTGTCTAGTATATCTTCTCTCATCCATTTACTTTCAACTTTTTGTGTACTTACACTTAGGTATAGCTCTTATAAATAGTATATAGTTGGACTTTGTTTTTAATCCATTCTACTCTTTGTTTTTAATGTGGGTTCAGACCAGTTCCCTTACCTATAATAATAGATATTTTTGTTATTGCTGTTCTACCTTTTGATTCCATTCTGTGTGTGATTTTTTTCTGCTTCCTTGCCTTTCTAAAAGTAGTTTTTTGCCTTGTTTTTCATTCTGTTTACTTTCTCCTAGTTTGAAATTGTTATATTCTGTTTTTAGACTCCTCATTATTCTTGAAATGGTGCCTTGAATATATTTTTTAAAAGATTAATTTTAAAGTAACTTTAAAAATTGACCTGCTATTTATATACAGTGAAATTCTTACCTCTTGGTGTATAGTTCAGTGAATGTTGACAGACATGTAGTTGCATAACCAGCACCACAGTCAAGAAATAGAACAGCTTCATCACTCTCCAAAATTCATTTGTGCCTACTGAAGTCAAAACCTTCTTCTCTCAGCCCTTGCCAACTACTTTTCCAGAATGTCATATATTGGAACATACAGTATATTGCCTTTTGAGTCTGGATTCTTTGGTTTAGCATAATGCATTTGAGGTTCATTCATGTTGTGTGTATAAAACCTGTGGTACATCCATATAATGGAATACTACTTAATAGAAATAAAGGAAATTTTTTTTTGAAATTTTACAGTTTTAGATTTTATCTTGAGGCTCTTGGTTTTGAGTTAATTTTTGTATATGACACAAGGTTTATTCTTTTGCCTATGCATATCTAGTCATTCCAGCACTATTTTTGTTTTTTTTTTTGTTTTTTTTTGTTTTTTTTGAGACAGTCTCGCTCCGTCACCAGGCGCCAGGCTGGAGTGTAGTGGCGCGATCTCGGCTCACTGCGACCTCCACCTCCCAGGTTCAAGCAATTCTCCTGCCTCAGCCTCCTGAGTAGCTGGGACTACAGGCGCGTGCCACCATGCCCAGCTAATTTTTTGTATTTTTAGTAGAGATGGGGTTTCACCATGTTGGCCAGGATGGTCTTGATCTCTTGACCTCGTGATCCGCCTGCCTCGGCCTCCCAGAGTGCTGGAATTACAGGCGTGAGCCACCGCACCCGGCCCACACCATTTGTTAGAAAGATTATACTTTCTGCTTGGAATTTTCCTTGCAACTTTATCAAAATTCAGTTGCCCAAATATGTGTGGATCTACTGCTGAACACACTATTCTGTCCCATTGTTGTATGCCAATACCAAAATGTTTGATTGTTTTAGCTTTATGATCAGTTATGATGCAGGGATTATGAGTTTCCCAACTTTGTTCATAGTTTTCAAAGTTGCATTGACATTACTAGATGCTTTGCATTTTCGTATACATTTTAGAATGAACCTATGATTTGTGCAAAATAACTTCCTGGAATTTGTCATGGGATTATATTGAATATACGATCAGTTTGGGGATGATCAATACCTTAATCTTGAGACTTAATATTGAGTCTTAATATCCAGCATATCTCTTCATTTACACAGATCTTCTTTGCTTTATTTTCTTATAAAGTTTTGTAGTTTTCAGGGATATAGATCTTGTAAATATTTTGCTAGATTTATATCTACTTACTTGATTTTTTTATGCTATTGCAAATGATACTTTTTAAATTTTTAATTATTTGTTGTATAGAATTAAATACAATTGATTTTTAATTGTATTGGCCTTGTCTCTTGTGATGTTTGTAAATTCACTTTTTCTTGGAGCATTTTATAAACTCTTGATCTGTGAACATAGTTTGTTTCATTTCTTCCATTCCAATATATTTTTAATTTCCTTTTTCTTACTTTATCACATTGGCTAGGACCTCTGGTACTATATCGAATAGAAGGGACAATGGTACACATCTTTGCCTTGCTTTTGATTTTAGGGGGAAAGCGCTATCTTTCACCATTAATATTAACTGTAGTTTTTTCAGTAGATATCCTTTCAGGTTAAATATTTTTTCCTTCTTTCTCACATTTGCTGAGGGTTTTTATCATCACAGCAAGTTAAATATGGTCAAATACTCTGGAAGATGTTGCTGATACTTCTATTTTCAGGAAGAGTTTTCAGAAGCCGTAAACAACTCAAAATACTTCTGTTACTGCTTTCTTAAATGATTGGTAGAATTTTCCAGTAAAACCATATGATCTTGGAATTTTCTTTATGGAAACATTTTTAACTTCTACTTTGATTTCTTTTGTAGATACAGGACATTTAGGTTATCCTCTCAACCTTTTTCTTTTTTTCCCCCCTATAGCCATGTCAGCTCTCTCCTGCAATCATTTGGTTAATTCTCCTGCAATAATTTGGTTAATTCTCAGAGTTCTTGAATAGTTTATTCTGACAGTTTTTACCAGTTTTTTGTTTTGTTTGTGTTTGGTTGTTTGGATTTTTTGGTCATTGTTGCTTATATAAAGCAGCAGATTTTTAGAGGTCTTTACTCTGCCATTTTTGCTGACATTTTTTCTTTCTTTATTTTTTTTTTTTGAGACAGAGTTTCACTGTGTCGCTCAGCCTGGACTGCAGTGGTGCAGTCTCAGCTCACTGCAACTTACGCCTCCTGGGTTCAAGCGATTCTCCTGCCTCAGCCTCCTGAGTAGCTGGGATTACAGGCGTGTGCCACGATACTCAGCTAATTGTTGTGTTTTTAGTAGAGACAGGGTTTCACCATGTTTGTCAGGCTGGTCTTGAACTCTTGATCTCGTGATCCACCTGCCTCGGCCTCCCAAAGTGCTGGGATTACAGGCATGAGCCACGGCGCCTGGCTTTTTGCTGACGTTTTCTATCCATTTCCAGTGAGCTTTGGTAGTTTCTATCTTTCAAGGAATTTGTCCATTTCTTCTAAGTTGTTGAATTTATAGGCATATGGTTTTCTTAGTATTTCCTTTTCCTTTTACTATCTCTGTGTCTATCCCTTCATTGTTGATATTTATAATTTGTGTCTTTTCATTATGGTGAAAGAGAATTTTATCAGTTTTATTGCCTCTTTTTCAAAGTGCCACCTTTTGAATTCAGTACTTTTTTTTTTCTTTTTTTGAGGCAAATTCTTGCTCTGTCACCCAGTCTGGAATGCAGTGGTGCAATCTCAGCTCACTGCAACTTCTGTCTCCCGGGTTCAAGGGATTCTCTTGCCCCAGCCTCCCTAGTAGCTAGGACTACAGGCATACAGCACCACGCCTGGCTGATTTCTGTATTTTTACTAGAGATGAGGTTAGACTGGTCTCGAACTCCTGACTCAGGTAATCCACCTGCCTTGGCCTCCCAAAGTGCTGGGATTATAGGTGTGAGCAACTGTGCCCAGCCAGTAATTTTGTTTTTTTAAAAAATTTTATTGATTTCTGCTCTTAGTTTCTTCTGCTTGCTTTGGGTTTCATTTGTTCTTATCATTGAATTTAGATCTTTTTGTTTCTAATAGCATTTAAAGCTATAAATTTCCCCCTAAAAACTGATTTTTCTGTGTCCTACAAATTTTGATAATGTCATATTTTCATTTTAACTCAAAACATTTATACTTTACTTTTTGAGACAGGGTCTGTCTGTCACCCAGGCTAGACTGCAGTGGTCGTATCACAGTTCACTGTAGCCTCTAACTCCTGCACCCAAGCAAGCAATCCCTTGTTGAGCCTGTTTGTGAGTAGGTGAGACTACAGGTGCACATCACCATGCCCAGTTAAAAAAATTTTTTTTCTTTTTTTTTTTCTGTGGAGACGGGGGTCTCACTATGTTGTCTAGGCTGGTCTTGAACTCTTGGCCTCATGGAGTCCTCCCACTTTGGCCTCCCAAAGCACTGGGATTACAGTTGTTAACCACCGTGCCCAGACCAATTAAAACATTTAAAAATCTTCTTGTGACATCCTTTTTGGCTTATGGAATATTTAGAAGTGTGATGTTTAATTTCAGAATATTTGGGAATTTTTCTGAGTATTTGTCTGTTGGTATCTAGGTTTGTCAGGCCATGACTGTTTATTATAATGATTTTATTTTTTTTTAATCGGTTACAGTTTGTTTTCTGGCCCAGAATATGGTCTCACTTGGTGAATGTTCACATGCACTTGAAAAGAATGCGTATTTTTCTGTTTGTAAGTGGAGTATTATGTAAATAATAGGTCAAGTTGGTTGACAGTGTTCTGTTCTTCATCCTTACTTTTTTGTGTACTTTTTTCTCAGTAACATCAGCATGTTTGAAGTCTCAATTACAATTATTGTAACTCTTTGGAGATGCCATTTTATTGTATTCCCTGTTGTTGCTGTTGATACTCGTCACTCTTCTGTTCATTCTTTTGATATGATTCGTCCTTTTGACCCATCTCGTTTTAAAATCTTCTATCATTTGGCATTCTTTAGTTTGCACTACAATCTATTTTTAAATGAAATCCTTTCATAAATTTCTTTGTATATATTCTGCATCTTGTATCGGTTCATTCATTTAAAAAATTGGTTTTTGAAAATTTGCAGCCTTTACTCTTCAGATATTTTCTTTTCTCACTTCTCTCCCTAATCTCTCTTTCTGGCTAGGAGTTAGCTATGTTTACTATTTGCTGTTGCTGTTGATGTAGTCATAAGGTGTGGAGGGAGAGGAAGTGCCCTATAGTCCTATAATTAGGTCTGTCTTAGTGAGTCAGAGTTGACTATTTCCCTACATGATGTCAAAGGCTAGAGAGGGCATTTATCTTACTCTAGGTCTGTTAAACTTTGAGAAAACTTAGATTCTGGTAAAATAGTTCTTTGAAGATAGTCCTTATTAAAGAGAACATCACTTTCTCCTGCCCCCTTTTGGAAGAATGAGGGGATTTTTCTCCAGTGTTTATAGTGAGAACCTGGTAGGACCCCTGGAAGTAAAATTTAGGAAAGTGTGGAAACCCCTTAAGACTAGGCCCTATTGGAGTTTTTAACTCTCAAGCGAATCTATATGGAGCCTCCAGCAATTTGTCAATTGTCA
Organism: Cacajao melanocephalus; assembly: GCA_963573385.1. Classification (NCBI taxonomy): domain Eukaryota; kingdom Metazoa; phylum Chordata; class Mammalia; order Primates; family Pitheciidae; genus Cacajao; species Cacajao melanocephalus. The sequence goes on from CAUYLG010073345.1 coordinate 14,822, forward strand.
ATTACAGTTTAAAGTGTTCTACTGATACTAGATCTAGCTGTGGACTTCTGCTGCCCGTAAATTGTGATTCTTTATATCTGCTTGTTTGTATTTGGGACAGCAGTTTTCCTATGATGTCAGTTGTGAGGACAGGAGTGACAGCTTTTAAAATCTTTACATATTGGGTCACAACTTAAGTCTTGTTCTCTCTTTGTAGAACTCCAATTTCCTAACTTATCCTAACTTCCATATCTTTTACTGTTTTATGTTTTCCATCTTTGTGACTCTCAGTGATGCATTTTGGATAATTTTCTTGATGACTGATTTTCTTTTCAGCTGTATCTGCTGCCTAACTCATTCATCAAGAGTTTTTCCCCTAGTTCTTGGAGTTATAATTACGTTCAGTAAAATATCCAAATATTTAAAATCCAGCTTCACTAACTTTGACAAAGGTATACACACCTTAATAGCACCTAAATCAAGATATGAAATAGTTCCGTCACCCCAGGAAGTTTCCTCTTCCCACTTTCCAGTCAATTAGGAACTACCAACCAGACTTCCAAAGTATTCATACCATTTTCTAGTAATTGAATTGAAGTAGAAGAGTTCAACATATTCCACGTTCTTTATAACACTTGATTGGTCGTTAAAAAAATTTTTTTAGGCCAGGCACAGTGGCTCATGCCTGTAATCCCAGCACTTTGGGAAGCGGAGGTGAGTGGATCACTTGAGGCCAGGAGTTCCAGAGCAGCCTGGCCAACATGGTGAAACCCTGTCTACTAAAAATGCAAAAATTAGTGGGTGTGGTGGCAGGTGCTTGTAGTTGTAGTCTCAGCTACTTGGGAGGCTGAGGCACGAGAATCGCTTCAACCTGGGGGAGGTGGAGGTCGTAGTGAGACTAGATTGTGCCAGTGCGCTCCAGCTTGGGCAGCAGAGTGAGACTGTCTCAAAAAAATTTGTAGGTGTGCTGGTAGGTATGTGTTGCATTGAAGGTTTGGTTGATTTGTTATTTAACAGTTAGAACCTTCATTTTTGGAAGTTCCATGGTTTTTATTTTTTCAAATTTGAATGTTCGACTGTTGCATGCTTGTCTTAATGAATACCTCCTTTATTTCTTAAGGGACTCTGTAGTCTGTTACCAGTGGTGTGTTCTTTGATATATGATAAATCTGTACTCTTAATACTCACACATTCCTGATTATTGTTATAACAAAATTATTTTCTTCTCACATTTTACTAACATATCTTGGTAACACATTTTCTTCTTAACTTGAAATATATTTGCTTTTCCTATATGTAATATAAATATTGTAAGAAGACCCCTTAGAATATTTATATTTGAAGACCTACGTTTACTTTTCAGACCGTATTCTAACTCAAAGACAAATAACCCTATAGGAGAAAGAATGAGTGATATCTTTAAGATACCACTTTTGGAAGTTCCATCTATATCACTCATTCTTTGTCCTATAGGTCTGAAAAGATAAATGTGGATCTTCAAAGATTAATGTAGAATCCGTGGGGTTACTTCAGGGTGCCAGGTTATGATATTACTTCAGAATTGACTAAGATTAATATATATGCTTTTATGTATATGTGTACATACGTTTTGGATAAGCCCAAATTTTAGAGTTTGAAGATTTTACAGTTTTTCTTTATGAGTGTCTTAAAGAGAATATTTACATTTTTAAAATGTATATAATAGATTAAATAAAGTAAAATTAAATTTAGGAAATTCGTATTTTATCTTGTAGTATACATTTCTGTCTTGTCTTGCAGTTGGAAGTTTTATAGGTTTTATTTTTGTCTTCTGCTTTAGGCAATCCTTTATCACAGGATATTCTCAACTTATACCAGGACCCAGATGGAACCCGAAAGCTACTGAACTTCATGCTTGACAATCTTGCAGGTAACTATTAGTGACAAAGCTGTAAAACAAATTCTACCGATATTATTAACCAGCTAACATATCATATGTTGCTCAAGAGCATCTGTTTTTTGTGATTGCTTATGGGGGCCAGGTGCGGTGGCTCACGCCTGTAATCCCAGCACTTTGGGAGGCCGAGGTGGGCAGATCACAAGGTCAAGAAATTGAGACTATCCTGGCCAACATGGTGAAATTCTGTCTCTACTAAAGATACAAAACTTAGCTGGGCGTGGTGGCGTGTGCCTGTTGTCCCAGCTACTTGGGAGGCTGAGGCAGGAGAATCACTTGAACTTGGGAGGTGTAGGTTGCAGTGAGCCGAGACTACATTCCAGCCTGGCAACAAAGTGAGACTCTGTCTCAAAAAAAAGATTCAAAGTTGATCAATGGAAATCAACAAATTTGTTACAGAGGTCTTCTTACTAAATAATTAGGAGTATGTGGCAATTTAAGTTGTATACATTGCATATGTATGCAGTTTCTAACTTACTTTAAATATCTCTTTTGTCTGTATAGATGTAGCTAAGTTGATCTAGCCATATGTATGTGCTGTGTGTGTGTGTGTGTGTGTGTGTGTGTGTGTGTGTGTAATTTTTAAGGAGTTCTTTGTATGTTTTAGATACAAGCTTTGTGTTGGTAATATGTTGCAAATACTTGCTCACATGCTATTATTAACTCTTCTATTCTCTTATTTTGTCTTTTGACAGAAAAATTTTAATGTACTCCAGTCTAATTTGTTGACTTTTTCTGTTATGGTACTGCTTTTATCCTCTTTAAGAATTTTCTCATACCACGGATCATGAGTGTATTCTCCTGTGTCATTATCTAGAAACTATTTTTTTTTACTTGTAATGTTTAGAATTAGGTTTTATGACTTTTCTATATGTATTTTATATTGACTGAGCCATTTATTGATTAGGTTGTCCTTTCACTACTGTTTTTTAGTGTTATCTTTGTCATAAATCAGGTGTCAATGTATGTGTAGGTCTGTTTCTGGATTCTCTATTCTGTGAGACTTTATAGCAATGTAACAGTGTTTAATTATGGACAGCTTTATAAAAAGGTCTTGAGATTGAGTAGAGTAATCCAGTAGAGTAAGTCTTCCTCCTTGACCTATTCTAAAGAATCTTGGCTAGTTCTGGCCTCTGTGTTCTTTTACCTTGTATTTTTATTAAAATTTTTGGAATGAGGTTTTTAATTCTCTCCCCTCTCCAAAATGTAGAGATTTTATTTGGGATTATATTGAATCTATAGATTGCTTTGGAAATAATTGATATATTTACAACAGTGGATCCTATTCTTTTATTTGTTATGCCTTTTATAATTGCTTTCAATACTGAGTTTTAGGTTTCTGTGTAGTGGGCTTGCCCATATTATATTACATTTATTCTAAATATTGACTTTTTAATTATATTTAAAAAGTTATTTTAAAGCTGTATCTTACTGTCTTAATGGCTGATTTATGGAATACAGTTGAGTTTTGTATATTTTTTGGTAGTCATCTTCCTAAATACTTACCAAATGCCTTGCTAAAGAACATATTCAGCCACTTTACTAGTTTTTAATGCTAATGCATTTTTTATTTTAATTTATACAATTATGTCATCTGCAAGTAATGAGAGTTGTGTTACTCCATTTCTAATTCTTTTAATTTTCTTGCAACCTGCACTTATTACACTAGCTAAAGTGGTGATAATGGACATCATTGTCTAATTTCATAATTTTTCATTAAGTATCATATTCACTATAGTTTTTACATAGATAAACTTCATCTGATGAAGGAAGTTTTTTCTATTCCTAGTTTGCTAGGCAAGTTTTTTTTTTTTAATGACTAGATTTTGAATTTTATCAAATGCTTTTTATTTATTCAGATGAGTAGATGATTTTCAGCCTTTAAGATGATAATTATATTGGTGGTTTTTTTGTATGTTATACCACCTTTGTATTCCTAGAATAAAGCCAACAAGGTTTTGATAAATTATTATCCTTTTTATATAACCCGAGATTCAGTTTGCTAATATTTTATTTAGTTTGAATTTTTTTTTTTTAAATGAGACAGAATTGTCCTCTCTGTGTTTTGCATCTGTGTTTATGAGTCAGATTGGCCAGTACTTTTAAAACTTGACATTAAAGTTATACTGGCTTTGTAAAATTTGTTTAAGTATTTCCTTATTTACTGTGGTTTGGAAGAATTTATTTAAGATTTTTTTGTTTTGTTTTGTTTTTGGTAGGAAGTTTTAAATTACTGATTTAATTTCTTTAATAACTATAGTAATATTCTGATTTCCATTTCTCTTTTCATGAGTTTCTGAAAGTTGTGTTTTCTGAAAATTTGCCCATTTTATCTAAATCTTCAAATTTATTGGTTGAAAGTTGTTCAGAGTATTTTATGATGTCTTAATAACCTTAGGATGTGTAGTCATGTCTTTTTTCCATTTCAGATATTAGTTCATTTGTGTTATCTCTGTTTACTTAATGCAAAATCTTGCCCAGGTATTTATTAATATTTTCTTTGAAAAGAAGAACCAACTTTTAGCTTCCTTGGTCGTCTTTATTATGTTTGTTTTTAATATCATTAATTTCTTTATTTCTTCCTTTCTTCTGGTTTCATTTGCTATTCTTTTTCTAACTTAAGGTGAACATGCCTTAATTTCCAGTACTTCTTTTTTCTCAAATACGTTTATGTATAAATATTCCTCTAAAGTGGCTTTTAGCTGCATCTTACAAGCTTTCATTTGTATTAGATTCATTATCATTGAGTTCAGCATATTTTCTAATAGCCCTTATCATTTCTTCTTTGGCCTAAGAGTCATGTAGAAACTTGTTTCTTCATTTTCAGGGGAGTTTTTCTAGTTTTCTTTGTTGTAGGTTTCTAGCTTAATTCCGTGTGGTTAGAGAACATACCTTGATTTATTTAAAATTTTTAAATATATTATTTATTACCTCTGCAGATGATTAATATTTGTAATTAAGTATGCATTTGAAAATAATCTCTCTTCTCATTAGATGCAATTCCTGTATATTAGTTTGTTAATTATATTGTTTGAATGTGTTAGATGTACTTAATGATTACTTTGGTTTTATTCATTACCAATAGAGCTATGTCAAAATGGTTGGTTTGTCTTCTTGTAGTTATTTCAGCTTTTTAATTATTTATACTTAGGGTATATTTTCATGTGTTTTATATTCATGGTTATTCAAACTTTTTATCTTGCTGCAAATTTACTGATTCCTTGTTCTTTCCTTTTTGATGTTCCATTTCTAATTCTATTTTTCTTGATATTTAGAGTTTCCCTAGCTCACTGCAGCCTCTAACTCTTGGGATCAAGTGATCATCCTGTCTCAGCCTCCCACATAGGTAGGACTACAGGCTCACATCACCATGCCTAGCTAATTTTTAAGTATTTTTGTAGAGATGGGATCTCAGTATGTTGGCTAGGCTGGTCTTGAACTCCTGGCCTCAATTGATCCTCCCGTCTTAGCCTTCCAAGGTACTGGGATTACAGGTGGAAGCCACTGCATTTGGCCCCCTTTTAGTTACTTTTTAAGGGCAGATCTGCTAGCAATTAAAGTGTTTTCCTTTGTCTGTTAACATTATTATTTCCCCTTGATTTTTGAAAGATAGTTTTTCTGGATACAGAATTTCCAGTTGACAGTCTTTTCTTTCAGTCCTTGAAAAATGTTGTACCACTTCCTTAGGTTTCATGGTTTCTTAAAGGAAATCTAGTATCATTTGAGTTGGTATCCTATAGGTAATGTGTTATTTCCGTGTGGTGTTTTTAAGGTTCTTTCTTTAGTTTTCAGAAGTTTAGTTATGATCTGTCTTGGCATGGATTTCCTTGTGCTCTTTGTATTTGAAGTTTGCTCACCTTCTTAAATTTGTTAGGTATAAATCTTTCACATAAATGTGGACATTTTCAGCTGTTCTGTCTTAGAATACTTTTAAGCTCCACATTCTTTATCCTGTACTTCTGGAACTCTGATAATACGAATCTAGATTTTTTTAAAAAATTATATTTTCACAGGTTTTTTCAGGCTCTGTTCATTTGTTTCAGTGTGTTTTCAGACTAAGTTCTCTTGATTCGTTCTTAAGTTCACTGATTTATCTTTTGGTATCTCTATTATTGTGCCTTTCCAGTGAGTTTTAAAATGTTGGTTATTGTATTTTTCAGTTTGATAATATCTATTTGATACTTTTAAAAGAAAAATTTCTCTGTATTTGCTGGATTTTTCTATTCTTTTCAAGGATATTTGTAATTACTTGTTCAAGCAGTTTTATGATGGCTGTTCTAAAATCTGTCAGGTAATTTCAAAATTTGATTCAGCTCAGTGTTGGGGTCTGTTGGTTTTTAACACTTATGTTGTGATTTTCCTGGTTCTTGATATGACCAGTGATTTTTATTTGTACCCTGGATATTTTGAATATTATGTTAGGAGACTTCTGATCCTTTTTAAACCTCTGATTTCATCAGGCAGTTACCTTATTTAGGTTTAGCATGTAGATTTGGTTGTCTCTTCAGGTTCAGCTGATGCCTGCACTGTGGGCAGATCAGGCCTACTGCTGCCAGTCAGTGTGAGGTGTGGGGAGGTGTGAGGAGGGAGCTCAACCTCATAAGCTCCGTTGAAGAGGTTGCATTTGGCAGATTGGGTCAGCAATATATTTATTTATTTATTTTATGTGATAGTAGCCCATATAACTCTTTATTTCTTTCTTTTATCATATCAGTGTCCATGTAGTTTCATCTTTAAAAAACTAATTTTAAATGCATGTCTGACATGAATATATTATCCTTTTGTAAAAGATATTAAAATTCCTGTTATGATTAAAATTTCTTTTAATCATTACTTTTAATCACAATCCCTTCCATGCGAGTAATTACACTTGTAAGTTGAGTGTATATCTTTTTACTTTCTGGTAAGCATTTACATACAAAAATTGCACCAGCAGAAATTTTATACTATTAATTTTAGTGTGTGGTTTAAAAAATTTTTAATAAAATGTCACATTTCATTATTTTTTTCTACTTCTTTTTACTCAACAGTATTCCATGGATATGTTTCCACTTGAACACATATTATCTTTTTTCTTTTTAAACTATAGAATAGACTTTCTTAAAATGGACATTAGCCATTTACCATTGCTTTTGTGAATATAAACAATGGCATAATGGATATCTAAAGAAGATAGCAGATAGGGCTGATCCCTGGAAATAGAATTTTGCTCAGTCATAGGGATATGGATGTTTTAAATTCTAAAAGATGTCAGTTCGTTTTCAAGATAGCTGTACTAATTTTTATTCCTACTAGTACTGCTGTTTATCACTATCACCAGTCCTGGATGTTTTTGAACTTAACAATTTTGCATGAACTTGGGTAATACGCCATCTCATGTTTTAAATTTACCTGGTTAGTAGTGAGATAGAGTATTCTTTCATACTGTGTTTTTGGCTCTTTGGATATTGTTGATTACTGTGCATTTTACTTACACTGCTACATTGTGATGTACTAGTTAAGATTTGGAAGTACCAGAATGTTAATATTATATTACCTGTTTTATTTTAGAAGTTTGTTGATTTCTGAATTTTTAACTGAGTCAGCTTAGGTAGATTTTGCTGATGATAAGTATCACAATAGCTAGAATTTTTTTTAACTTAGTCTTTCTTTTTCTATATTAGATTTTTCATTTTTGAGACACTTGCTGTGACTCTGCCATGGCACTCACATAACCAGCAAGATTGTTTTCTGGGATTCAGTTTGCTGAACAAGCTGGATGATTTGTCTGTTACCTTATAACCTTCTTTTATTTCCGGGCAAGATAGGGAGTAAATGAATATGTGGAATGTATTCATTCTACTCTGAAAAGTATGGCTGCTAAAACAGAATACTATATAGGTATACTTTGAGAACACCAAAATGATTAGTAAAGTGACACTTTCAAAGATCTGTGCTACTTTGGTCAAAATTTCTGTGGCTAATTAATGATGGATTGTTTTTTGTTTTAAAGAAGTACATTTCTCAGCTACTGATACCATGGGCAAATCTGCAAACTTACTTACATCAAGTTGTCCTGTAATTTCAAAGATTTTGAAAGGGAGAGAAAAGGGGATAGTTAAATCTTAACATCTGATAGTTAACATCATTTAGTTTCATAGTATTGATAACCATATCTGAGCAATTTTTGTTTAACAAGTGCCTTCCTTTTTTTCTGCATAATGTAGTTCTATCTTTATCTCTTGTTTTGTGTTGATGTTATACAAGAGAGCAAGTAAAATCAGGAAATGAAAGCCCCTGTAGAAAATTCACTAACTTTAATACATTCATATGTGCTTTTTTCTATTTTAAAGATATTTGAGTGTTTTAATTCATCAGGGTTGGAATTTCAGATGGCTTTGATTTCCCAGAAGGCCAAGTCTACACAATTTACATATATAATTAAAGACCGAAGATTCTACTTAGGGTTTTAAATAGATACTTTTCATAAATACCATGTAAGTGAAAATGCTGTTAATGAGTTTCCTAATGTTATTTTCTTATATTAGTTCTATGATCTCGGCATAGCTTTTCTTAAATTTCCTTTGGCTTCTAAGTCTTCATTAAATTTCAGCATTAGATTTTTAAGTCACTTTGCAGGCCATTACAGCAGAATGGAAAACAGAAATGGTTTTGACATTATAAACTAAGTGATAAGTTTCAGAAACACATGAAATTAACCTGTTTTTACAATTTTTTTTTCAGTTCATCCAGAGCAGCTTCCTCCGAGGCCATGGATTACATTAAAAGAACGAGACCAAATTCTGCCATCAGGTAAATAGTCTTTCTCATTCTTCCTTGATTTTTCTTCAGAAATACTTAAAATGTCATTTGGACTTCATGATCTATAATAAATAAGACTTCATTTTACCTCATAGGTAGAAGAGTTTAAAAATACTGATGGATAGACTTTTTAAAAGTTCACATTAAGACAGAGCTGTCAATAGTCTTACATCTTTCACAGTAATGAAGCCCTTGGTTTTAAAATTATTTCTATAATACAGCTTTCCAAATGGCATCTTCCAGATGAGTATTGGGTGATTTAAGAAAAAATGAGTAACAATGATTTTTCTTGTGAAAAATTTTAAACTACTGAGAAGTACTTTATCTTTCTTGATAGGTAGATAACATTTATGGAAGAATAATGTAGACCGAGCACATATTTACTGTATGGCAACAAAGTATAATACCAGCCCAGGGGTGTAGAAATAGTACATGGTATTTGAGCAATATAAGGATATAATCTAGCATTTCTAGAACAGAAATAATGTAGAAAACATACGCCTTTATCTGTTTCTAGGGACCAATAATGGTTTGACATTTATAAAGCTTCTTACTACATATTTGATATTTTAGGCATGAGAGTTCTACTTAAAATAAGTTATGAATTACTGTTTTTCCAAATGCCTTTTTTAAATCACAAGAGTAATAATTTTCATAATATCTAACTTCATTTTAAAATTAAATGAAAATTTTAAGCGTTTCAATATGAATATTAACCCAGTCACAGAATAGTGGTACATCAATAAATTTTGGCTGGGCACTGTGGCTCATGCCTGTAATCCCAGCACACTGTGAGGCCAAGGTAGGCAGATCACTTGAAGCCAGGAGTTTGAGACCAGCTTGGCCAACATGGTGAAACCCCGTCTCTACTAAAAACACAAAAATTAGCCAGGTCGTGGTAGCACACTTCTATAATCCCAGCTACTCAGGAGGCTGAGGCATGAGAATCACTTGAACCCGGGAGGCAGAGGTTACATACAGTGAGCCAAGATTTTGCCATTGTACTCTAGCCTAGGAGACAGAGCGAAACCCTGTCTCCAAAAAAAAATAATAATAATTAATTAATTGTTAAAAGGGTAAATCACAATTAGACTTTATGTATATTCTGAGCAATATTAAGGCTTTTTGTTTGTGAGTTTTGGGCTTTTTTTAAGTTAAGAGGATTCAGAACAAATCTTTTTTTAAGTATTTGGAAATGTGGCTTTGTAGACTCTTCGTGGTTCTATTTGCGTTTTAATAGCACTACAAAATATTATAATATGCAGTACATTTTGTGTCTTTCAGAGGTAATAATTTTAAAACCACCACACTCTAGAGCTGCAGTATCAGCTTGTTTTAAGAGGCACTGTGTCAATGTTATGAATAACATTTTTACTATCAGGTTGCACATTGGTGGTTTAAGTGAAAGGAATACCTAAGGCTTTGTACAAAACTTAAAGCTAAATAGATTTATTTTATACTTGGCTTTTCCTAGGGAATAATTAATTATTCCCCTCTGATATTAAAAACACCATTTTCTAATTTTTCATAGTAATCCCTTTTGAATATGAGTGAACATAATCTTGAAGAAAAGATTTTCTAATATTGCATAGCTACATTTCCATTAAGAAAAGGAACAATAGAAACAAATTTTCATTAGTTGCTGAATTCTCAAAATAATCTGTTTTTGGGTTTTCCTTATTGAAAAACTAGTTTGGATTTTTCTTGTGAGGTATGGTGCTTCCCTGAGTAGCATCTGAGTTCTAAAAAAAGTTATTGTTAAAAATCATTTTACTTCTGATGCATAGAGGGATGTGTATAGTACCTTATGGTGATTAAGGGTGATTTATTGCTAAAAAAAAAAATCTATAATGATAAACTATATGGGAATCAAGCCTAGATAATGAAAAAGTACCAGATAGGTGTAAGAGATGAGTGATAATAAATCTAGTTTTTACTTCTGTTTAAAAATTGCTGGTTCATTATCAGGCACTGGCAGGGATATAAAGAGTTTTGGATATATTATAAAAATTGCAATCTCTGGTCTTTTTAATGAAATTCTCATTTTACAAAGTCTTAGGAAAAAACTGAATGAAGCAAATGACAATCTGCCTCTTTCACCTTACTTCCAAATGATATTTTAAATCCTGAGAAGCATAGTAAGGTAAATTCATGGCGCTTTCTTGACAGTGTAGTGGCTTGCAAATGATTTTGGGTCATTTTCAACATAAATACTCAGAAAATATAAATCAACTCAAATTGAAATTTAGCTCCCAATGTACAAAATGGTCACCAGTCAGACTCCCAGAGGACTGAACTGAGTTTCTCTTAATACCTTTTCCATCATCTGAAACAGAAGCAACTTTAATCAAGTGTCACTTCACTTTGGATTCCTCACGTTTTATTCTCAATCATGTCTGTTCGTTATAGTCACCTGGGACACTGGGATGGTTTTTAAAAATACAAATAGCTAGACTCTTAATATTCTGATTTAATTAGTCTTGAGTCAGACCCTTAACTGTCAGCATTTTTCTTTTAGAAGTCTACAAAGTGATTCTACTGGGCAACCAATGTGCAGAATTACTGATAAAAATCAGAGCTTTTCAGACTTTAACGTACAAGTGCATATGAATCACCTGGGGATTTTGTTAAAACTGCAGATCTGTCCAAAACAGGTGTTTCTGGGGCCACAGATTCTGCATTTATAAGTTCTCAGGTGATTGATTACTGATGCAGCTGATCTTCACAGCACACTTTTCAGTAGCAAGGATACAAACCATCTTATTTGTTTTTTTATAGTTAAAGGACATTTAAAAATGAATATTTTATTTCAGAAATGAACATTTGATTGACAAAAAGGATTCTCTTATAACTAAATTTTGTTAGTCCATACTTTTCTGCCTCACAGTACTGATAGCAGTAGGAGGCCCCCAAAAAATATTTTGTTAATAAAAAGTAATGAGATTAGAGCTCTTTAATTAGAATGCAACTACAGTTTACTTTTGTTCCACTCATTTAAAGAAGCTTTCTCAGCAAGTTATAAGCAAAAAATTAGCATATTTAAAATTTAAACTTTTTATTAAAATAAATTTTCTCAAAACTCTCAAATATGAACTGTTAGTCTAATTCTAGACTTAGCAAAATAAATTTTGTATGATGGACCCCAGTGATGCTTTAGTTGATTAGCAGTCTTAATCTTGCCTAGGCATTTTACAATGATGATATGTGGCGTATGTGTGTGTGCTTGTGCAGGTGTACACATGATATTGCTCTAGAAAAAGTTGCCTAATTTTCTTCCGTTTGTTGTTTTTTTTCTCCCACTTCTTAGCATCATTCACGGTTATGTGTTACAATGTGTTATGTGATAAATACGCTACCCGGCAGCTATATGGCTATTGCCCATCCTGGGCATTAAACTGGGAATACAGGAAAAAGGGAATTATGGAAGAAATTGTTAACTGTGACGCAGATATCATTAGTCTTCAGGTAACACCATAGAAATTAAACTGTCTTTAACTTAAAAGGTAATCTTAAACATAAGAGAAGATCTGACCAATGGGAGAGATCTTGTGTTCAAAGCCAAAGTTCAAAAAGAATTGTTTTCTATCCTTCTCTTAAAAAAATGGACAATTTAAATAAGCATTTAAGACATTTCCATAGTGAAACTATTTTGCTGACTGAATACAACCATCTACTTACATTTATTTACTATTAAGTGGAAATAATCTTACCCATTATTCATGTTAATATTCACCTTATGATCATTGGTATTGCTGAAAGAGAAAACCGCAGAAGATTGCCAGTCTTTTAGGAATATAAATTTAACTTATAATGGAGTCCGTTTAAAAAACAAAAAAGCTTGCCAACAGTTATTCCTTAGACATATTTTAAAATATTGTGCTATAAGTCATGCATATTTGCCTTACCTTACTTTATAAACCATCTCTGAAATTTAGATTCTTCTGTTTTATAGAATTTTACTAATTGAACTTTACTAAAGAAGCAGCATCTTTTCATTAAATATGTTTTATTGCTTCAACATGTAGCTGATGATTACCCAAAAAGATGTATGAATAGTTTTTAGTAACTTTTTATTTTTAGCAACTTTCAAAACATATTAAGTGCTTAAAGGTTTAAATTTTGTTTTAATTGACAAATAATTGTATATGTTTATGAGGTACAATGTGATGTTTTTGATACATATATACATTTTAAAATTATCAAATTATGCTAATTAACATATTCATCAACTCAACAACTTAGTATTTCTTAAAGGTGTTTAAAAATGTTGTGTGTTACAGGCCAGGCATGGTGGCTCACGCCTATAATCCCAGCACTTTGGGAGGCCGAGGTGGGTGGATCACTTGAGGTCAGGAGTTCAAGACCAGCCTGGCCAACATGGTGAAACCCCGTTATCTACTAAAAATGCAAAAATTAGCTGGGTGGAGTGGTGTGCACCTGTAATCCCAGCTACTTGGGAGGCTGAGGCATGAGAATCGCTTGAACCCAGGAGGCAGAGGTTGCAGTGAGCAGAGATTACACCACTGCACTCCAGCCTGGGTGGCAGAGCAAGACTCCATCTCAAAGAAAAGAAAATGTTGTGTGGTACAAGTTCATATATTCTTTTCGTCATAGCCTGAGAGGAAAAATTATTTTAAAATTTTTTATGTAACAGAATAGCTTGATAATTTATTTTTATGTTGCTTGGGAAAAAAAACAACAAGTAAAAATCTTTAAAAAAAAAATTCTTCTAAACACTGAGACTGACAGAACCGGGGAGAGAAGCAGGCAAACAAAACTAGGCTGTTGTAGTTACTTGTCTACCTCTTGGTTTAGTATTTGTAGTGATAACAGCCTCACACCTTCCTAAATATAGCAGTTTGAAGGATAAAACATCAAAATTTGAGAAAATTGTCTTCTCATTATAAAAGCAATGCTATAATACTACACTGGATTAAAAAGATCATTCTAGAGAAGTTGAAAATTTTGAAAAAATATAAAGCATGATGGAGGGAAACACCTAATTTTATGTCATAAGATAGTTGTGTTAAAACTTCTGGAGCATTTTTCTTCTACACATTAAATATATCAAATATATTTACAGATAATTTTGTTTCTTATTTATTATAGTTAATGGGTTTTCCATATTGCTAAAATTCTTCAAAACTAATTAATTATATGAATGTATATTGATTTAGCTTTTTCTCTGCCATTGGACATTTAGTTGTTTATGGGTTTTTGCTGTCATAAGCTCATGCTGTTAGGAATATCTGCATACATGAATTATCTTCATATTTATTTCATTTGGAACGATCTGTTAAAGTATTTTATGGGTCAAAGGATAGAATAGATTAGTAATTATCAAATTAATAGAGGCCATTGGATGATTGCGATATAGGTACTTAAAATTTTGTTTTAAGTAGAATTTTTTGTGAATAGATTTTACATTTCTCACTCCTGGGTATCATTCCTTTCCACCATAGTTCAGAAGGATAAGCAATTTTTTTAAGTTTTCTTTTTATATATAAAATATACTGTTCCCTGTCACAGAATCTATCATATACCCAACTTGCTTTGTTTAATTGCCACTCTTGAGGAAGTAAAGTATAATGAATGAACTGTAAATTGGGAATCAAGAGACCTTGGGATGTAGTCCTACTCCTGTTACTATCTGAGCATGAGAGAATCATGTCCCCTTTCTGGTTCTTTTATGTTTAAAAAGCTGCCATTGTCAAGTAGCAGCTGCTAGCAGTCAGGTAAGATAGTAAGATAATATTTGCTATGTGAATTATTTTTACTAAGTTACATCTTACTCATAATGCTGAACATTTTTGTATCTTAATCAGCATTTTCCCTATGTCATATAGATGATAACTTTTCTTTCATCTCAGGAAGTGGAAACAGAGCAATACTTCACTCTCTTTCTGCCAGCATTGAAGGAGCGTGGATATGATGGATTTTTTTCTCCAAAGTCACGTGCCAAAATCATGTCTGAGCAGGAGAGAAAGCATGTAGACGGTTGTGCAATATTCTTCAAAACAGAAAAGTAAGTTCAGGAAACAAAGTGCAATGGTGTACTTTTATTTATTTAAATTCTCATACTTTAGTTTGGCCCTTTAAAATAAAAAGCTAGAAAACAAGTATTATGCAACTTAAAACTATTGTTAATGTTTCATTTCCCAGACTTTGTATTTGAAATAAAGATATTTATTATATTATTCTTTATGCTTTTATTACCAAATAACACTAAACATTTTAAGAGATACAAACTTGAATGGTCTCATATTTCAGAACATATTTTCATGAAGTAAAAATACTCATTTTTGTGTAAAAAAAGAAAGTGGTACCTTTTAAGGTTAGCCGTAAGTGATCTGGGTTTCTTTCTGTGATTTTTTTTCTTTAATAGTGGGCCTTTTTGAGAATCATTCATTTTACCAATCTTTTCTCTTTTACAATTAACATTTCATACAATTATTTAATCATTTATTCACTAAATGTTTACTGAGCATTTGCTTTGTGGTAAGTCCTGTGCTAGACACAACAGACACAAAGACAAGACATAGTTCCTAATCTCACTGAAAGCTCAAATCCAGTAGGAAAACTAGGCATATAAGACAATTATAATATCATATGGTATTATAAGATAGAGAAATACGTGGATAGGTAAGAGAGGCACAGAACTTACCAAGGTAGAGAGTTAAAAGGATTGATTGAGACAAGGCAATGGAAAATGAAACATGATGTCTGATTGAGGTTGAATCCCATGGTTAATAATTTGGATCTGATAAATTAGGGAATCATCTACTTACAGGATAAGCGTATCCATGCTTATGGCTATTTTCGAGTATTTCCCTGTTTAACATCTATTTTAACAAAGCCAGTCAGTGTTTTTATTGATCCAGGCATATTACCAGCATGACATGCTATTTTAAGTAAATAAATTGAGTAAATTTGAAAGATACTTGGTCCACTTCCCATTTATGTATGCTTACTTTCCTGTATTTTCCATTAATTTGTTAGTAGAGGTATTCCTATTTTGGTTAATAATTAGTACAAAGCCTTGTAATATTTGAGGTCAGAATATACTAAATTCTTCTAATGGTTTGGTAATTTTTTAATGCATTTAGTAGAATAATTCTATTAAAATTATGTATCTCTTAACTACAGGGATATGTTCTGAGAAATGCGTCATTAGGTGATTTTGTTGTGGGAACATCGTAGAGTGTACTTACACAGACCTAGATCGTACAGCCTACTATACATCTAGGAGGGTCTATTGTTCCCAGGCTAGAAACCTGTTTAGCATGTTACTGTAGTAAACAGACAAACGAAATGGCATTTGAGTCTAAACATATTTAGACATAAAAAAGGTAATGCATTGTGCTGTGATGTTAAGACAGCTACAACATCACTGGGTGATAGGAATTTTTCAGCTCCATTATAGTCTTATGGGATCACTATCATGCATGTAGTCCCTCGTTGACTGAAACCTTGTTATATGGTATATGACTGTACTTCCAGAGTGTTTACCATATGTCAGGCTTTTTCTAATTGTATTAACTGTCTTACTCAATTTTTAAAGCAAGCCTCACAGGTAGCTGTACAGCTATTTCCATATTTTTATAGTTGAGGAAACCAAGGTACATACAAGTTCAGTAACTTGCTCAGGTTACACAGTAGTCTGATTTCATAATCCATGCATTTAACTACTGTAATAAACTGAATCTTTAGGCTTCTTGTTTGAGCTTTTGATACCACTAATACCTCTTATAAGATTATCTCATTTAGAAAAATTGCCCTGAATTTGACATTTGTTTTTGTTTTCAGACAGGGCCTTACTCTGCCACCCAGGCTGGGGTGCAGTGGCACAATCATGGCTCACTGCAGCCTCAGCCTCTACAGGCTCGGGTGATTCTGTCACCTCAGCCCTCTGAGTAGCTGAAACTACACGTGCATGCCATCATGCCTGACTAATTTTTGTGTTTTTTTGTAGAGATGGGGTCTGCTGTGTTGCCCTAGGCTGGTCTCAAATTCCTGGTATCAAGCAATCCACCCACCTCAGCCTCCCGCAGTACTGAGATTACAAGCATGAGCCACCGTGCCTGGCGATATTTGTTACCTATGTTCATACACAAATTTTCTTGAAACGTCATAAGTTAAAAAAAAATGTACCAGTAATCTTGAGACACCTAACAGCAGGCTCTTTTTCTATTTGCCATAGTTTCTTTCATGATAATATGGAAGATTTTTATTATTATTCTCACAGTTTTGAGAGGAAAAATCTAAAATTCCTTAATAATTTACTAGAGGTAGTTAAAGTTTTGAAATAACAGTTAGAACTGTTATCTAGGAAACTTTAAACACTGGGTATTTGCAAACTGATTCTTGAATTATTAAAAATGCTGTTAATTAGTTAAGTAATGAGCACATAGGAAACACTTAGATGTGTCACCTGTTTTTCTTTTCTTCCTCAACTCCTTTTTCCTAAATAGTAACATGGATCTGGCAACAGATTAAGATTTTGAGTCTGATATATCTGTACATCGTACTTCTTTTCAACTTCTTTCCTAGAATGGTAGGACTATACTTCCTGTAGTAGAATAAAACCACCAGGAAACACTTACATGTGTCACCTGTTTTTCTTTTCTTCAACTCCTTTTTCCTGAATAGTAACATGGATCTGGCAACAGATTAAGACTTTTTGAGTCTGATACATCTGTACATTGTACTTCTTTTCAAATTCTTTCCTGGAATGACAGGACTGTACTTCCTATAGTAGAATGAAACCACCTTTTGTCCCAGTACCAAATATTTATCCATGTCTTATTAGCTAACTAGTGCCAACTGTTTGGAATTTAAAATATTCTACCCTGTCTTTATTCTTTCTTCAGATTGGAAAAATAACATAGGGCAAAGAAAAGACTGAGTTTTGAAGCCGGGTGTTTCTTCTGTTTATCTGTGTAATCTTGAATGACTTACTATTTCTGGACCTGTTTCTTCATTTGTAATTCTTATCTTGTAAGATCAGTATGCAGAACTAACAAAGATAACTGTGGAAGGGTAGTTTGACACTGTACTCATTCTCAGTCTCTTTCTTCTATAATCAGAGTATCTGATAATTCCTAATCTTCACTGATGACTGTTTAATCCTACATGAAAAACACTTCTACAGAATAGGCAACAATAAATGGAAACTGTCATAATTACCATTTATAGCAAAACACTCTAATCCATCATGAGGAAAGGATATTGTTTAGTAAAGGCTAGGACACAAGTTACCAATATTCAGATAATTAGAATATAATACAATTTTTTTTTGAGACAGAATCTTGCTCTGTCGCCCAGACTGGAATGCAGGGGTGCGATCTCTGCTCACTACAACCTCCGTCTCCTGGGTTCAAGCGATTCTCCTGCCTCAGCCTCCTGAGTAGCTGGGACTATAGGCATGCACCACCATGCCTGGCTAATTTTTGTATTTTTAGTAGAGACAGGGCTTCACCATGTTGGTCAGGCTGGTTTTGAACTCCTGACCTTGTGATCCTCCCACCTCAGCCTCCCAAAGTGTACAGTCTTCTTTAAATCATTATTCTAGTTTAGTTTTAGGGGATTCAGAATCTACTTCAGGATTTGGCAGCACCTGTTAGTCATCACTATGAACATCATTTTTTGGGAGTTAGATGCATAGAGAGATACTAGAAAATAGAACTTTGAGTAATAAAATGCCAGATCTCAGCTTTTGCTTTGTCCTTTAACAAGTATCATTTACATTCCAAAGCATTTTATAAAATACATATGCATATGTATTTTGTATGTATATAATGTATATGTAGAAACTGAGTTATGGATAAATTTTTTAGATTCATAATTTAAATTTCTTGTTGCCATGTTTTGTCCTGTAGACTTAACCGTTAAGTAGAAATTGAGTCTTGGAGCCAGATATACAACTTAAAAATCAATAGTGGGGGAAAAATGAAGGTGAAAGCAGACCTACATACGAGACTTGCTGTTCCTGAGGTTAGCAGTTTTGACCTCTTTATCGTGCTTTATTTCAAGTCAATGAGAAAGGGAAAGATGAGAATAGCAATTTAAAACAGTGTGGTCATTGCACTGTGGGCAGTCTCTTATCATAGGATTAGGAACTTAGGTTATCATTGCACTTAGTTCTTGCTGTACTTCCTAACCTGCTTCCAGTCTCAGAGGTACCAGATAAGGCCAAGTTCTTGCTTTTTTCCCTCTCTATTATCACAGGTAGTTTTGTGCTTGAAATGAGAGCTTTCAGAGGTTACAATATCATTTCAAAATGGCACAGTATCATAACTGTTATGATACTGTCTCACTGGTCTCTCAGTTATTAATTTCCTGTGTCATAGGTGGTTGTTGCATTTAGAATTTGCAGATATGATTTTTTTGAAAATGAGATTTTGATTTCTACTTTCTAATACTAATTTCTATTCAATCTGGGTCATAAAGTTATGGCTTTGTATTACAGTTTCTGTGCCTTTCAAATACAGATAATAACTGTTCCACTTTAGAGTTTCTTATGGGGTTAAAATAATGAATGTGGATGTGCAGTGGTTAAAAGAGCTATGCAAATATAAGATGTTGTTTATCTACTTTGTCTCTGAGCTTACCTTTTCTAGTTAGTTGTCTTCTGGCACTCTCATGATTACTTAAAGGGACCAAGAACACATTCTATAGCATTTTATACTGAATATTCAGTAAGAACTTCTGTTTGGTTTGGTTTTAACAGTGCTGGGATGTGATCCAGAAAGGGTCAGAGTTACTTGTTGTGATTATACTGTCATCTTGACTGTATATTACATTGTTCCTTTTTACTTGTAAATGAATTCAGGGAGGGAATATTACTTAAATCCTATAGATTGCTTTAGTTTCTCATAGTTGTTAGTCAGTGTCCTCTCTCTAGCATTAATTAATTACATCACAGCCCACAAAGTTGTTTTTAGACCACAAGTTGGTAAGAAATTGAGTTATGTCTTTATTTGAAGGACTGCTTTGGACGTGTTCTTTTTGCATGTGAAACATTCAACCTAATAATATTTCTCAAATCATAAAAGTTTTTTATTTTTGGTCATAGCAGTCTTTATTATATTAATATATGTTCTTTCTTTTACTCATTTGACCTTTCATCTAGTTTTTTTTTTTTCCAAAACGTGAATATACAGAAGAATGCTTAGAATAAAATATCAGCAGGAATAATGCTTTTAGCATCTGTATACCAGCCCCAGAGTATGAATAGTAAACTAATGTATCAAAAGAGACAAGTTTAAGATTTTCCATATTACCAAGGCTGGATGGCTTCGAACAATGATTGGAAAATAACTATAAATGAATATGTCTAATGGGAAGAAACATCTAATAGAAAGAATGGCAGAAAACCTCTGTATTTCAAAATGGTACCTGTATGGAAATCTGTGAGACAGAAAGTAGATGCAGAGTAGAGTGCATTTGGTTTCTGTGGGAAGGGAATGTAAGAAGTAGCATTGTTAAGGTAGTAGGGATAGAATATAGGTAATTATATCTTACTATATTGTAAATTTATAACAATTATAAACATAGAAATAAGATAAATTGTAGAAGATTGCAGCCATCAGCACTAATGCTAGAAATCTCATTCTTTTAAAAACAGAATACCTGAGAAAGCCTTAAAGTTCACGAAACACGTCAATGCTCTTATTTACTAGAAAGAAGGACCTTTATTTGGTTCAACTAGTTTTCAGCTCTGTCTTTGGTTCTTCAACCCTTGGTAAAGCTGAAGTGGTAGAACTTGAGTGAGAATCTGTGCCTTAGAGTTTCTCAATGTCAGTGGAAGGGAGTGTTAGTTGTAACGAGATATGCATCCTGTTTAGGAAGACTAGCTTTACTTTTCTGGACTTTTGAAAACAAAGACTCTTAAAAAGAAGATACCTTTAAAAGATTGAGAAGTTATAAAAGTCAAAAGTATGGCAGTATACACCAACGAGAAAGAAAGCTGGAAAGGTAGTTGCAAGCATCTGATAATGCAGTGGTTGTTCAGGATTTATGTTTAAAGAATTGTTTTTTTAAGTGAAGAAAAATCAATAACCAATCATGTATTTAAAAAAAAAGTTTTATGAACCTATGATCATTACCAAGAAACTTAAGAGAAAGAGAAGGCTGGGTGAAAATGCTAAGGCAATGAGGAGGATATTTTAACTAACATTATACACTGTAAATAACAAGGAAGGAATCAACCCAAGGCAGACACTGTAATCAGTAATTGATGATCAGCAAAAACCAGCTATATACAATTTATGTTTTACTTTCATGATTTCTATTGAGAAGAATTTTCTTCAAAGTTGAAACACAAAGACCAGGTGAAGAGGAGATTGGCAAACCAAGAAGGTGAGATGGGTAAGCCAAGGGAGTAACTAAACTACCCTAACTAGTTAGGTTTCCAAATGAAGGTAATTACATCTCATTATATTAGAGATCTTACAGAAGTATGGTTAGAGAACTGGCAAAGGTAATCTGTTATAAATACTGGAGTAGAGAAAAAATTCTAGGATTTGGGGGATGGAAGAACTATCAAACTTTTCAAAAAAGACAGACTTGCCCAGCCTCAGTTTTCTTCATCTTTGCAATGGCAGTAGTAATACCTTCTACTACAGTTTGGGTCAGAAAGAAAACTTGGAGATAGTTTGGTGTTCAGGAGCTTATTAGAAATCAACACCTGTGGAAAGAAAGGTTAGGAAGCAGAACTGGACATATGGAGAAAAGTGAAGTGTTGCAGGCCTGACTCCCTCAGGTGACTCAACAGCGAGCTTTAGAGCTTATATGGCCTGTGAAAGTTAAACCACACGAGGCCCAAATCCCTGGACTTTTAACTTTTGCTTTTGATTTCTAATTGGATGGTGGTGCTCCCAGAAGTATATGACCATGAGTAGGCAGCTTTCTACAACTGATGCAGTCCCTGAAGGACTGATGAGGAATCTGAGCAGTATATCTCCATGTGCAAATTTTAGGACTAACATATATGAAGTACTTAACACAAATCTTGAGACTAAGTAGAGCCTCATTATAGTAGCTTTTATTATTGTTATTTTTATTCTATCCTATTGAGAAATTTAATTATTTTGAGAGAAGTGAGAATGCTTGCTCATAACATTTATAAATGTTCAAAAGCTGGCAGGGATATTTACTCTGTTAGAAAAATAGAATGATTACTTGTATCTCATAAATATGTACAACTATCTTATGTATCTGTAAAAAAACTAAAAACAATGAAGTTTCAGAGCACTTAATCTCCAAATAGGTGAACTAATGAGCAGAAGTTCATGAAGTGAAACTTAACTGAGGTAAAGATTGCAAGATTGCTGTTCTTAGATTATTAGTGGAAGGAATAAAAGAGGGAGGGACAGGAATCAGCTGAGACTACAGAAATATATATGTAGCAGTATTCATTATGGCATTAGTTAAAATAGCTCATATAAGAAGTAACTTAAATGTCCAACACAGGTTAAATAAATTATGGTGAATCTGTATAGTGGACCAATCCAGTCATCCGAACTGATTTGGAAGAATATTAAATGTTACAGGAATGTTCCTGATAGAAGAGTTTTATTCCAATTGTGCAAATGTGTGTGTGTGTGTGTGTGTGTGTGTGTGTGTGTAGAGAAGTCTGGGGATTGACTTTTAAATGGAGGTTTTGGGTTATAAGTGACTTAGTTTTCTTTGTTCTCATATCTCTACAACAAACATATTTAATGTAATAAAATTATTTTTTTCCACATTTTTAAGTACTTATACATGCAGGACTGACAAGACCTGGTTTAAGAGCAAAAAGACCAAAACGTTTCAGATACATATTAGTTCCTGTTTGGCTTATAATTAATACGGCTGTTCCCAAAGTGAAGTTTTAATCTTTATTAACAAAAAATACAGTTAAAAAAATGAAGGCTGTGGTTCATTTATGCCCAGTTGTAGGTACTGTGCCTTTGGGTAAACTTGAGTTGTTCAAATGAACTTTTCAAAAAGACAGACTTACCCAGTTGTCAGTTCAATTTAAATTTGTTGAGCAAATTTAAACAAACTGTTCAAATGAACAACATCACACATCATATAAGTGACTGATCATTTCTTTTCTGGAGGAGACATGGAGGGTGGGAGAGCATCGACATCTATTGTCAAATATTTAAAGTGGTGTCATGTGGAAGAGAAATTAGATTTATTTTACTTTAAAGAAAAGATCTAGATCTAGGTTTAATGGAAGAAATGGGAGAAGAATACAGGAAAGCAAATTTTAGTTAAGACATTTCTTTTCATTAGAGTTCCGTGCTCCCCTACCCGCAAAGAATGGCCTAGCTTTGGTAGAAGTAAAATTATTCCAGTACTAAAAATATTATAATTAACAGAATTTTTAAGACTTTTGTACAGAGCCCTAGGTTCCTGTAAGTATACCATAGAAGTTCTGTGACTATTTAGAAGCTATCTCAAAAATTAAATATGAATAATTGAACTATAATTTGAAAATAACGTGTTCACTCACATGTTTCAAATACAAGTTTTAACATTTTGGAAATCATTAACTGTTCATGAAGTGCTGCTTAGTTAACTTGTTTTGGTGCAGACCTCTGAATCAGATTTCTTCTTGCCTGCTTGCTTTTTCTGAGTTTAGGGCCACTTATTTACTACTTATATCTGTGTATATCAGGATTTTTAATAATACTCTGTAACCAAAACAAAGTATAAAAATTAATTGGACACTGAGACTAATAAAAGACTGTAATTATCTCTGTCCTCTGATTTCAAATTTTTATATTCATCAAAATAGGTTGCTTGTTTACAGTGATTGATATATTCTAACATGCTGTTTTTAATCTGTTTTATCTGTGGGAATCTCACCAGAAACTGTAAAAGGTATTCTACAGCTTAAAATTGTTTGAAGAAGTCTGATACAGACAATGGTCAATCCTGTCTGTAGAACATATTTTGAATCTGCTCACTCTTCTTTATTTCTCTTGCCTTTGTCCAAGCCACCATCATTTCTCATTCAGATAACCTCACAGACTTTCTAATCGGCCTCCCACTTGTCAGTTCTTTAATTGAGCAGTTAAGGTGATCTTTAAAAATGTAAATCAAATGATAGTCCTAGCTTAGAACCTTTATCTCTCCTCCTCAGCATCATTTTATACCCTTTCATTCTTTTCTAACACATAAACTTAAAAAGTTTTTGCTGTCAGGACCATCCACATCTTCTACCTGGATGCTCTTAACCCCATTCTTCACCTTAGTAACTTTTTATTTTATTTTTATTTTTTTAAATTGCATTTTAGGTTTTGGGGTACATGTGAAGAACATGCAAGATTGTTGCATAGGCACACACATGGCAGTGTGATTTGCTGCCTTCCTCCCCATTACCTATATCTGGCATTTCTCCCCATGCTCTCTCTCCCCAACTCCCCACCCCCTGCTGTCCTTCTCCTATTTCCCCCCTGACAGACCCCAGTGTGTGATGCTCCCCTCCCTGTGTCCATTTGTTCTCATTGTTTAACACCCACCTATGAGTGAGAACATGCGGTGTTTGATTTTCTGTTCTTGCGTCAGTTTGCTGAGAATGATGGTTTCCAGGTTCATCCATGTCCCTAGAAAGGACATGAACTCATCCTTTTTTATGGC
>CAUYLG010073346.1:0-73896 GCA_963573385.1 Cacajao melanocephalus
CTTCCCAAATCATTTTATGAGACCAACATCATCCTGATACCAAAACCTGGCAGAGACTCAACAAGAAAAGAAAACTTCAGGCCAATATCCACGATAACATACATGCAAAAATCTTCAATAAAATACTCGCAAACTGATTGCAACAGCATATCAAAAAGCTTATCCATCACAATCAAGTAGGCTTCATCCCGGGGATGCAAGGCTGGTTCAACATATGCAAGTCTATAAACGTAATTCACCACATAAACAGAACCAAAGACAAAAACCATATGATTATCTCAATAGATGCAGAGAAGGCCTTTGACAAAATTCAAGAGCCCTTTATGCTAAAAACCCTCAATAAACTAGGTATCAATGGAATATATCTCAAAATAATAAAAGCTATTTATGACAAACCCACAGCCAATATCATACTGAATAGGCAAACCTGGAAGCATTCCCTTTGAAATCTGGCACTAGACAAGGATGCCCTCTCTCTCCACTCCTATTCAATATAGTATTGGAAGTTCTAGCCAGAGCAATCAGGCAAGAAAAAGAAATAAAGTGTATTCGATTAGGAAAGGAAGAAGTCAAATTGTCTCTATTAGCAGACAACATGATCGTATATTTTGAAGACCCCATCATCTCAGCCCAAAATCTCCTGAAACTGATAAGCAACTTCAGCAAAGTTTCAGGATACAAAATCAATGTGCAGAAATCACAAGTGTTCCTATACACCAATAACAGACTTAGAGCCAAATCAAGAATGAACTGCCATTCACAACTGCTAGAAAGAGAAAAAAATACCTAGGAATACAACTAACAAAGGATGTAAAGGACCTTTCCAAGGAGAACTACAAACCACTGCTCAAGGAAATGAGAGGGGACACAAACAGATGGGAAAACATTCCATGCTCATAGTTAGGAAGAATGAATATTGTGAAAATGGCCATACTGTCCAAAGTAATTTATAGATTCAATGCTACACCCATCAAGCTATCTATGACCCTCTTCACAGAACTGGAAAAAACCACTTTAAATTTCATATGAAACCAAAAGAGAGCCTGCGTAGCCAAGTCAATTCTAAGCAAAAGGAACAAAGCTGGAGGTATCACACTACCTGACTTCAAACTATATTACAAGGCTACAGTAATCAAAACAGCATGGTACTGGTACCAAAACAGAGATACAGACCAATGGAACAGAACAGAGGCCTTGGAGGCAACACCACACATCTACAACCATCTGATCTTTGACAAACATGACAAAAACAAGCAATGGGGGAAGGATTCCCTGTTTAATAAATGGTGTTGGGAAAACTGGCTAGCCATGTGCAGAAACTCGACCCCTTCCTGACACCTTACACTAAAATTAACTCCAGATGGATTAAAGACTTAAACAAGACTGAACACCATAAATACTCTAGAAGAAAACCTAGGCAAAACCATTCAGGACATCGTCATAGGCAAGGATTTCATGACTAAAACACCAAAAGCATTGGCAACAAAAGCCAAAATAGACAAATGGGATCTAATTAAACTCCAGAGCTTCTGCACAGCAAAAGAAACAATCATTAGAGTGAACTGGCAACCAACAGAACGGGAAAAAATATTTGCAATCTATCCATCTGACAAAGGGCTAATATCCAGAACTTACAAAGAACTAAAACAGATTTACAAGAAAAAAACAAATAAACCCATTCAAAAGTGGGCGAAGGACATGAACAGACACTTTACAAAAGAAGACATATATGAGGCCAACAAACATATGAAAAAATGCTCATCATCACTGGTCATC
Source organism: Cacajao melanocephalus (assembly GCA_963573385.1). Classification (NCBI taxonomy): domain Eukaryota; kingdom Metazoa; phylum Chordata; class Mammalia; order Primates; family Pitheciidae; genus Cacajao; species Cacajao melanocephalus. The sequence continues at coordinate 1,777 of CAUYLG010073346.1, forward strand.
AGAGAAATGCAAATAAAAACCACACTGAGATACCATTTTATGCCAGTTAGAATGGCAATCATTAAGAAATCTGGAGACAACAGATGCTGGAGAGGATGTGGAGAAATAGGAACACTTTTACACTGTTGGTGGTAGTGTAAATTAGTTCAACCATTGTGGAAGACAGTATGGCGATTCCTCAAGGACCTAGAAATAGAAATTCCATTTGACCCAGCAATCCTATTACTAGGTATATATCCAAAGGATTATAAATCACTCTATTATAAAGACACATGCATGTGTATGTTCATTGCAGCACTGTTTACAATAGCAAAGACCTGGAACCAACCCAAATGCCCATCGATGACAGACTGGACAGGAAAAATGTGGCACATATACACCATGGAATACTATGCAGCCATAAAAAATGATGAGTTAGTGTCCTTTGTAGGGACATGGATGAATCTGGAATCCATCATTCTCAGCAAACTGACACAAGAACAGAAAATCAAACACTGCATGTTCTCACTCATAGGTTGGTGTTGAACAATGAGAACACATGGACACAGGGAGGGGAGCATCATACACTGGGGTCTGTTGGGGGGACTAGGAGAGGGACAGCAGGGGGTAGGGAGTTGGGGAGGTATAACATGGGGAGAAATGCCAAATATAGGTGATGGGGATGGAGGCAGCAAACCACATTGTCATGTATGTATCTATGTAACAATCTTGCATATTCTTCACATGTACCCCAGAACCTAAAGTTTGATTATATATATATAATCATACACTTTGGAAGAGATTTATGAGAAGAGAAATAAAAAGGTTTAATGTATCCTCAAAGTAATTATTCAAAACACAAACTTGCAGAAAGGAAGGCAATGAGGCAACAGATTGAGATAAAAAGGTATCTTATAAAAGGAATATAAGCAAGCAAATAATTCTATTGCATAAATTAAAACTGAATGAAAAGCAGTAAAGAGGAAAATCATCCCGTAATGAAACAGATTAAACTAGAATAGTGGGACAGTGGTTCCCTAAGTGACGTAATCATGAGAAATATGAAGGGGAGAGATGGGAAAATTAGCTGTTGGGTACAATGTTCACTATTTGGGGGACGAGTATACTAAAAGCTCAGATTCCACCACTACACAACACATGTGTAAGAAATCTGCACATGTACCTGCCGACTGTATGAAAATAGAAAAAAAGAAGAAATACGAAAGGTAGGGAAAGATGCATGAAAATATACATTCCTAGGCTCAAATGTAGGAAATTTTGATTCAGTGAGTCTTGGGTCAAGCTAAGAAATCTGTATTTGCAAAAATATCCTGAAATGATGCTGAATCATCTGATTAATCTAGTTTAGCAACTCACAAGGTCAGCACATACTTGAGATAGTCATCAGAGTTCAGATGCAGGAAAAAGGCAAGTGAAAACTATCAAAGAAAAAAGATGGACTAAGAACATGTCATAGCATACACAGCAGATGTACGAGGGAAGTAGATGAGGCAGCAATTAGAACCAAGGCAACAGAAACCATTTCAAAAATCTATATGGAAGAAAATTTCCCTTAGATGAAAAAATATCTTTAGTTTAAAAGGATTTACTATAGACTTACTGAAATTAGAAAATCACTTGGATCTACTGAATATTAACTCTAAGAAAAAGAAACTTCTCAAAATCTTGGACAAAGAAATAGAGCCCCTGAAAGACAAAGATGTCAATGACATTTATCTAAGTGGTTTTCAAGGAGAATGGCGATTTTATGATTCCTGATTTTTTTTAATTGGCCCAAGCTGTCCATAATAAGTGAAAGCAGCAAGATGATATTTTCAGCCAGGAAAGGGCTCTAGAGTGCTGCTGTCCTTCATGATAACTGAGACTAACCAAGAGTGTAGAAACGGATAATTATAAGCATTTTAAAATAACAATTTCTAAGAAGAATATAAATATTATTCTTGAAACAAGAGGTCCATACATATGAGAATCGATAATTCAGTTCGTCTAGACTGGGACAACAATCTTAAACTAGAATCACAAAAACTGGAAGGCTGGGGTGGTATGTGTGGGAAGCTGAAGGAGGACAGTATGGTAATTTCTTACTTGTTCACAGGGGCGAATCAATAGATTGTTTGTCTTTAATATTCATAATTTGAGAAACCAAGGTTTAGAACACAGATTTTAAACATGCATTAGTATTAATTAAACATCTGATAGTAACTCTCAGAGGAACTTAAGACAGGTACCATACCTTCCAAATTCCTCAGGTGGGGTGGGGGAAAGAAATTTAAAAACAAACTCAGACCATATAGCAAAACTAGCTCCCCCTTCAAAGAAAAAAAATGGGGACAAAGGGAAAAAAAATTAAAAAGTCAAATGTAAACTGAGAGAAGAAATAATAGCTTTTGTAAATATATGTACTTCTGAAAGATTGAAAGTGTATAACACCAAAATATTAAGCCATTTCTACGTATAGAGTAACTTTAGGTTTTTTATTTTTTTATTTTTGCAAAACTATTTAATTCCCTGACAATGATGTTGTATCACGTGTGTGACTGAATATAAAACATAAACCTAAAATTCTCCTTCACTCGTATGAATGAACACTGATCACGAAGCCACTCACTAAAACTAGAAATGACCAGCGTTGCTACCGTGGCTGAGATTGGCATTGGTGGTGATTATTCAACTCGTTTCGCTAATTTGACTCATTTCCTAGAACAGGATGCGCAGGTGTTGTTCATTTATTTAGTCACAACACTGATTACTCTTTACAAGTGTGCGGGTCCCTGCTTTTCTCAGCATAAGCATTGCAGTGACAGGAAGGAGCCCTGGGATGATGGCCTGTGTGTGCATGCAGGGGGCCTGGGAGCTGGGCTCACAGCTGTGTGACACTGGGTGCTCTGCCGCAGGATCATCCCTTGCAGGGCTGTGAGGGTTTACTGTTGACATTCCAATACCGTAGTAACATATGCTTTTCTGCTTTTCTCTCTACTTCAGTCTCAGCCCTTATACTTGCCCCATTACAAACCACAAACTCCAGCCATACCGAACAAGTCATTTCTTGACTCTCACCAGCATCTCTGGAATGCCTTCCCTGTTTATTCTCAGTTTTGGAGTCTCCTGTTTCTTGAGTGCTGAACCTCCCCCTTTTAAGGGAAGCTACGGGCCCCTTTTGGTGACCTCATATTTATCTCATGCTTAGTCATTTGTCTCCCTGAGGAAATGTCTGTCTCATGACAGAAACATGGGACTCTTATGGGCAGGGAATGTGTGGTATTTGCCTTCCAGCATTAGCACAGTGCCTGAAAAACAGAAGGTACTCACGCATAGTTATTGCAGGGAGGGCTTCTCTGAGTTGATTTACTCCAGCTCCCACCCCCTCCCTCCATCCCTCACAACTCTATTCCTGGTGGGGGAGAACCTAAGCTCTGCAAAGCCAGTGTCTGCTGGAGGCTTGTTCCCTGAACTTCTGATTTCCAACAGATTTCCAACAGTTACCTCCTCCCTGTGCACAGTTGAGATCTTTATGAACAAAATAAGTTGACAGGGCTGTGGTGACAAGTTTGCTGTGTTATGGGGCTTCAACTGCATTGAAAATCCTTCTTATCTACCTCCTACACCAAGTCCCACCACTGTCTGGGTAGAAGCCAACACCAGGCTTGCTCAGCTTTCTGTATTATGATCCCAAGTGTGTCACTTCTGAAAAAGAAGTCATGTTCACAAAGAGCTGACGTTGATGTTGAATATTCCCAAGTTGAAGAATTTCTTCACCAACATCTGTCTTTTAGAAAAAGTAATGATTCTTTTGTTCTTTAAACTTACAAGTTAAGGCCAAGAAGGAGTGTCCCATTTTCAGGACAGGTCAAAGGAGTATTAAATACAGAAGGATTTGACTTTCAGTAAAGTGTTAGTCACTAGGAGCTAAAGAAATACTTTAAAGAACCAGGGTTTATGTACTCCATTCTCCTCTAACCTCCTCTGTGATCACTGACCTTCTCAACCTTTATGGTATAACCTGTAATCCAATCACACTGTATTCAGTGGCCAAATAGCCCATCTGCTGTATGTGTGTGTGTGTGTGGGGGGGGGGTGTGTGTCTCTCTGTGTGTGTCCTATCCCTTCAGTACCCATCCTGCAAACTAATAATCGTCTTTCAAGATGTAGCCCAAACAGCACATCTGCAAAGCACTCCCATAGTTAGAAATGGAAGAAGCTATTGATGCTTATGTCATTGTATTCTAATTTATCTGTTTACACATCTCTATTTACGTATTTATTCAACAACCAGTAAATGAGCATAAGGCACCAGTCGGTAAGCTCTTTGAGTACCTGGTCTGTGTCTGTCATTCCTATCACCATAGACCTCAACACTGTACCTGGCATAAGTTATGTAGACAATATCTCTTTGGTGCATGAAACAATGATGGAAAGACAAAACCCAGCTCTTTGATATTTAGGAATGACTATGTTCATTTTGTAGTAAACAGATGCCTGCCTTTGTATCCAAGATATGCAGGAAATTCACCACAATTTCCTCTTCCCCTTCCCCTCCCTGTTTCTTCCCATCTCCTCCCTCCCCCTCTTCCTTTTTAATAAATTACTCTTATTGTCAGGAAGTTATTCTCAAATTGGAATCACATCTCCCATAATTTGAGCATCATTTGGAACCTCCCTTTCTATTCTGTTTTTGAGACAGGGTCTCATTCTGTTACTGAGGTTGGAGTGCAGTGGAGTGATCATGGCTCACAGCAGCCCCAGTCTCCCAGGCTCAACCAATCCTCCCACCTCAGCCTCCAGAATAGCTGGGGCTACTGGCATGCACCACCATGCCCAGTTAATTTCTGTATTTCTGGCAGAGACAGGGATTCATCATGTTGCCCAGGCTGGCCTTGAACTGGTCTCAAGCCATCCTCCTGTCTCTGCCTCTTAAAGAGCTGGATTATAGGCATGAGCCACCATGCCCGGCTCTCCCTTTTTTTGAAGTTGCAAACATTGCTCTTTGTAACATTTGAAAATTATTCTAACATTCTGTCAGCCAGTCCCATTCCCAAAAACATGGTGTGAGAATCCCAGTTAACTTTAGTGTGCCCATTGAGATTGGTTTTCAAGTCTAGATCTCTTTAAAATATGTTCTCCTGTGTCATGTTGAAGGTCTTTGCATCACACTGCAGTTGTGGGTCCAGAAACGTCCTAGCCCTGGTGAAGGTACAGCTACCACTAAACGAAGAACTTCCTGCATCTGTTCGGATACACATCCAAGACCTCAAAGGTCCTCTACCTACTGTGCAATGCCCAATGTGGCTCATCCAGGACTGCTATCGTCAACTCACCCACAAATCCAGACTTTCCCTTCTCTTCCATTTGTGTATATTGCTCGCAGCTTTCCACTAGGATCATGTTTCCCCACTGCCCCCACCCACACTCTGACAAATATTGAAAAGTAGTTGAGGTTGGTTTTCCAAGAAATTGTCTTCCCTCACTATTTAGGAGACTGGATATAAAGCTACTTTGTCTGGAGTCCCGAGTACAATGTCAAATTGTACCTGGTAAAGGATTTTTAGGAACTACTGATTCTCCCACAACCTAGTGTGATATACTAAATGCTTTCTCCTTTTATCTTGCTATTCCAAGGGTGGCAAGCCAGTTTCCCATTAAAGTGTGTGCCGAATCTTTCAGTTGTGCTCTGCTATCTACCACCCTAGGGAATGGTTAGCCATTGAATATTCTTCCTCTGGCACTAGGAACGCAATATGAGGTGTCAGGTTAGGTAAAACAGGAACAGGGAAGTAACATGTATTGAGGGCCTTTTCTATGGCAGGTACTGCACTTACATGCAGCCTTGACCTCCTTGGCTAAAGCAATCACCTCAGCCCCCCTAGTAGCTGAGACTACAGGCACATGCCACCAGCCCAGCTAATTTTTTTACTTTTTGTAGAGATGGGGTTGACCAGGCTGGCTCTAACTCCTGGGCTCAAGCAATCTGCTTGCTTCAGCTTCTCAAAGTACTGGGATTACAGGCGTGAGCCACCACGCCCAGCCCACATGTTTTTCTTTACTCCTTAAAACCACCTCATGATGTAAGATGTTACTCCCATGCTGCAAATTAGTTCATTAAGATTTGGCATCAGTAATCTGATGATAGTCACATGGTCACAGCATCTGGACCCAGCTCTGACTAACTCTAAAACAATACCAGGATTTTCCTTCTAGAAAAGGTAATTAAACATCAGGATATGTTATCAGAGAAAGCTAAATATGATTATTTTCTTGAAAGCTTAACAACAGGCACAATTGCTCTCTTCTATGGATAGGCCATACATGGTTTTACTTAAATTCAGGAGCATGGACAACACAACCTTTAAAAGTTTCTTTTGGGTCTATGATTTCTATCATGATAGAATTAACTTCATGAGTTGAGGAAGAAAGGGCCTTATGCTTCAGGAATTCTACCCGTACTGCCTGCATGTGAAATTTTCAGTGCTCTAGATGAAGGGACAAGACTATGCAAACCAAGCAAGTCCTAGCAATTGCTGGCTTGGAACCAGTCATCCACGTCACACGCCAGCTCTGCTTTTGCCTATCACTGTCCCTGTACATGCCCTGGGTTTTAAGGTATTGATTGATTCAGACCCCTCCAAAGCAGGGAGACCAAGCATGCTGTCTTGACATGCTTTCTTTATTTTACCTTCTAGTCGTGTCCTGCAGGGTGTGCAATACAGTACTGCCCCCTTAGCCACATTTTTGCTTTCTGCAGTTTTAGTTACCTAGGGTCAATCTTGGTCTGAAAATAATCACATGAAATATTACAGAAATGAACAATTCGTAAGTTTTAAGTTACATACCATTCTAAAGGACATGTTAACATCTCATGCCCTCTCACGCACTGTCCCAAAGAGGGACATAAACTCAGCACGTGTCCAGACTGTAGACACTCTCTGCCTTAGTATCCATCTTGGTTCTCAGGTGGACTGTCCTTATAGTGGAGTGTTTCTGTTAAAGTAACTCTTATTTTACTTAGTAATTGCTCCAAAGCTCAAGAGTAATGGTGCTGGCAATTAGGATATGCCATAAAGAGGAGCCATAAAGTGATTACTTTAAGTGAAAGAGTGAAAGTTCTCAACTTAATAAGGAAACAACAACAAAAAATGTATGCTGAAGTTGCTAAGATCTATGGTAAGAAAGGACCTTTTATCCATTAAATTGTGAAGAAACAAAAAGAAATTCATGCATACTATACATAGGATGCCAGGGGTCTTGGAAGGCATCCCCTACAGATAAGGGGAGACTACTGTACAGCTTTTACTCACTTAACAATGTAGCACCTATCTAAAGACAGAAGTCTTGAGCCACAAGATCCCAGATTTAAATATACTGAAATCATCAGGATAGCAGATCACACAGAAAACACTCAACAGCTAAGCACAATGTATAATTACTCTACAGATCAAAGAAAGGTTGTGAAACTTAAAAGGACAGAAACAAAGATTAGCAAACAAGTTATGTTTTCCCAAAGACATAAGTTCTTCCCTTTTTGAAAGTGGATCTCTTCAGCTACAATTGAATGAGGCATGCAGTCAGTACATAATGTGTGCAAGTTAATAACCACTTGTTATTAGTTTCTGCAGCTATTTAATTTTAATATTTAATAGCAATTTTTATCCTTTTGCCTAATTACAAGGACAGTGAGTTTATGTTTAATTTTGTATTCCAATGTTGAAACGGACTAAAAAACAATGTATTAAAGAAGAAAATGAACCCTGATAAAGATAATTTTTTATCTTCAAACTATTAAGATGCTGATAAACTTTTAGACTATGAGGAAGAGAGGAGTTTGGTTGCCATTGCTGTTGTTTCTACCTTTTCTTATGGGATTTCTACTTGAAGGCCTTCAGAGTCTATCAGCAAAGGCAGCAAATTAACTACTGCTTAAGTATTTCACCAAGTTCTGCTTTGCACGCAGAAAGTCATTTACTGATAGCCTGGCCTCCCAGGGCTATAGAACACAGTCCTGTTGCTTGGAAATTGACAGGACAGCAAAGGCATCCCTAACAATTTCCTGACAACCTCATGTTCTTGTTATTTAACATAAACAAGTAGAAATCTTCCAAAACCCAAATTAATGTTAATCAACACTGTAAAATGTTGATCATATCAATATATTGACATTAACACTCTAGCTCACTGGGAGAATAAAGAATGAGCTGCCACTTATCTCTAAGATTAAATAAACATCTTTGCTTTCGCTCTGTCCTATTTCACTAACAACCTCATAAAGCAAGAAAGAGGGCCAGGCACAGTGGCTCACACCTGTAGTCCCAGCATTTTGGGAGGCTGAGCCGTGAGGATTATTTGAGCCCAGCCAGGAGTTTGAGATCAGCCTGGGCAACATGGGGAGATGCTGTCTCTATAGAAAACAAAAAATTAGCCAGGCTCGGTAGTGTATGCCTGTAGTCCCAGCTAGCTGGGAGGCTGCGGAAGTAGGACCACTTGAGGCTGGGGAGGTCAGGGCTCTAGTGAGCTATGATTGTGCCACTGCACTCCAATCTGAGTCACAGAATGAGACCCTGTCTTAAAAAAGAAAGAGAAAAGAAAGAAAAGGAAAGAGAGAGAAAGAGAGAAAGAAAAATGCACGAGCTGAAACTCTGCCAAACCTGCTAGAGAAGGAACAAAGACAATTCCTCAAAATGCGTGAGGAGGCATGGGGAGGGTAGGTGGGAGGGGAGCAGGCTGATTAAAATCAGGGCCTTCCTCACATCTCTTTTAAAAAATGAAGCAAAACTCTGATGTCTGTTCTGAATCTTTTGGCTGTAGCCGCAGCTTTGAGGAGTGGTGCTGATCAAGTGGCCTCACGGCGTTTCTGCAGTCTGTGCAAGCACAGCCTGATGGAATGATGCGGCAGTGATTTTGTTCTTGCTTTTCTGATGGGTCCCTGAGGGTGATTCTGAGTAACTGTGCCTCTGTTCCTGCAGCTGCGATGGGGCGGTCCTCTCTTCCTCCTTCCCATGAACTCACTTCAACACTGAGAGGCTGTCTCTTCAGAGCAGGTGGTTTGCAGCCCCTTGCCCTGGTCGGGGCTCCTCCAAGGCACGTTTTCACACATCTTGTAGTCTCATCTGGGTATGGGTGTGAACAGAGGGCAAGCACAGATGAAATGGTATTTCTGAATAAAAGAATGTGCTACCCAGGAGGCATGGCCAGTATTTAATTTGCTGCCTGTGTTCAATAGACTGTGAGCTCCTCAAGGGCAGGGACTATGTCTCATTTGTCTTTGTACCCTCAGTGACTAACACACATTCATCTGTTCATTCATTTATTCAACAAACATTTACTGAGAGCTGGAGGTCCAAGATGAATAAGGCACAGGCTTCAACAAAGAAGTAGACATTTCATTTGCCCCACAGTCTGTATTGCCATGGAATAAATTTACAGAACATTACAAGATACACAAATATACACTCCAAAGAAAAAATGCAAAAGCTGAGCTGTCTCATTCATAGACTCAAGCATGTCAAAGATGAATGGGAGCTGCTTTTATATAGATTAGAAAACCAATTGCCAGGAATGACAAATTCTTGATCTTATGCTCTCTTTACTTTGAGCGAGGGGCCCATGGAGATGAAGTATTTCAAGTAGACATTTCATTTGTTCTCTGTATCATTCTTGCCCTTACAACTCAATTTTGTCATGTACATATTCATACACACATATGTATATGTATATTATTATTTTTAGTATTTTAATTTCCTGCTAGGTACGGTGGCTCATGCCTGTAATCCCAGCACTTTGGGAGGCTGAGGAGGGCAGATCACTTGAGGCCAGGAGCTTGAAACCAGCCTGGTCAACATGGCAAAACCCTATCCTTACTAAAAATAAAAAATCAGCAGGGCTTGGTGCTGCATGCCTGTAATCCCAGCTGCTTGGAAGGCTGAGGCAGGAGAATCACTTGAACCTAGGAGGCTGAAGTTACAGTGAGCCAAGATTGTGTCACTGCACTCTATCTTGGGTGACAGAGTGAGACTCTGTCTCAAAAAATATTTTATTTCCAAAAGTTTACATAATTCCATGCTCTCTAGGCTGCAATTTAAATAAAGATTATGACCCAAATTCCTATAGAAGCCAGGATGTAAAACAATTAAAGTAAAGCCAGAGAAAGGAACGGGGTTCAGAACAGAGCACACTGGAAAGACGTTCTCTTGTTTTAGTTATCTATTCTAAATTTGTGGCTTAAAACAATCATTTTTCTTTGTTCACACTTTTGTGGGTGGGGCATTTCTGAAGGGCTCATCTCTGATCCTTGTGACATCACCTCATGGGGATGATGAATGAATGGCTTCTTCATTTGTGCATCTGGCACCTTAGCGCTCCTTGACCTTTCTGTCTTTCTCCACATGCTGTTTCTCCTTCTAGGGCCTCTTTCTGTGGCTTGACCTTCTCACAGCATGGTGGTCTCAGGGTAGCTGGCCTTGTGACATGGTGCCTCACTGTCCTGAACACATGTCCCAACAGACAGAAAGTGAGCCAGTGCTTAGCCTCGCTTAGCCTCGCTTCTCGTATTTCTGATAAGATCAGTCACCAAGCCTTCCCAGATCCCAGAGGAGCAAACCTAGACCCTACCTCTAAAGTAAATAAATGTTAAATAACTCACAAACATCTACGTGCCATAGTCTAAGAGAGTACCTCTATACACCAGATTGTTGCATTGTGTGACTGTGGCCTGGTCTGAATCTGTTCAGGCTGCACCGTAGACAAACTGGGTGGTTTATAAACAACAGAAATTTATTTTTCATGGTTCAAGAGGCTAAAAGTCTGGGATCAGGATGACAGCATGGTCAGGTTCTGGTGCCAGCTGTCTTCTGGGCTGCAGATGCCAACCTCTCCTTGTGTCATTGCATAGTGGAAAGCAAGTGAGAAAGCTCTCTGGGACCCCTTTTATAAGGGCACTGATCCCACTCAAGAGGGTGCCGTTTTCAAGGTCAAAAATCACCTCCCAAAAGCCACACCTTCAAATGCCATCACATTGGGATTAGCGTTTTGATGTATCAATTTCGGGAGGGCATGAACATGCAGTATATGACAGGCCCAGTGTGAAAATAGTTTATATTTCTAAAATAGAAGATAAACAATTATATTTTAAATTGTTGAAATCTGGTTTTACATATTGGTAACTAATTCAAATTTTCTGAAATCCTCTGTGTGGCAGACATGCATATTCACAGAAATTGTCCATGCCTACCAGTATGTACCCTCTGCTTAAAGCACTAAACCAAATTCTTACTAAAAAGTTTTAAAATTCCAGGTACAGTGGTTCACTCCTGTAACCCCAGCACTTTGGGAGGCTGAGGTGGGCGGATCACCTGAGGTCAGGAGTTTGAGACCAACCTGGCCAACACTGTGAAACCCCATCTCTACTAAAACTACAAAAAATTAGCTGGGCATGGTGGCAGGTGCCTGTGATCCCAGCTACTCAGGAGGCTGAGGCGCGAGAATTGTTTGAACCCAGGAGGTGGAGGTTGCAGTGAGTGGAGATTCCACCACTTCACTCCAGCCTGGGCAACAGAGCAAGACTCCATCAAAAAAAAAAAAAAAAAATTAAGACTGACATTTATTGGGAACTATTTTGCCTACAACTTAAAATAACAATCGTAAAAGCATTTCACTGTCTTTGGTAAGAGACTTGAAACCTACCAATGTAGATAAGGGATCTTTCTATATAACTCTATCATGTCTACAAGAGAATATCAAATGTCTCCTACCCTGAAATTTCCCTTTTCCCATTTCTATCTTGGCCAAATTACAGTCTGATGAAGAATATAGTGAGTTTCATTTCTTGTTGAATTTGACTAAGAACTAGAAATACAAGATGATGATGGAAGTACTGACTTAATGCCCCAAAGGAAAAAGAAAAACAAGAAAAAAAAACATAAAAGGAGTCCCAGAAACTGAGTAAGTCACTAATATAAATAGCCCCAAATCCAGGTTAGTAGTTCTCAAACTCTAGTGACAGAATTGCCTCCTGACCCAGAAGAAGTAGGAAATGTCCCAAGAATCTTCACTTTCAATTAATTATGCTAGAGGATTCTGATGTAGGTGGGCCATGAACTGCATTGCTGGTATTCAATTACATGAACAGGCTTTTGACAGAGAGAAAAATGGGCACAGCTACAGTCAGGATGGTGCCTCCTTTCAGGAGTTGGTGGTGGAGGTGGTAGCAATGCAGTCAAGTTAAGAATGTATAGGGTGGACCCCGTTTCCCTGACTCAGTGTGGAAAATGTGCTAGGAGTAGGAAATAGGGGTTCTAGCTCTAATTTAGCATTGGCCAACTAAGTGAGCTCACAAGAGTCATTTTCCTTCTCAAGACCTCGGTTTCCTCATCTGTAAAGTGAGGAGGGTTGGCCTGGACTCCAACAATGGCAAGTGAAATTCCCCACATCCCATTCAGGAGGCAGGTCCTGCTCACCCTGTGCACCAATCTTCCCCAATTCTCCTCTACTTAGCCACTTCCAACTGAGTGAAGTTAGCAAATGGGTTAAAACCAGTTTTCTAGCCTTGATAGAGGATCTCAGCGATCTCTTTCTCTTCCTGCTTATGTGGCTACACGATAATTTTGGAGAGAAAATCCGGTGGAAAAAAATCATGAAAGGTAGTTTTGGAGGGGAGAAAATAGTTCTGAGGACGGGTGCTAACCAGAAATGGTGACATGCAAAAACTGACAGGGGAGCAGCATCTAGCAGCCTGCAAGCCAGTCCCAGCCCTATTTCAGTTAACATGGTGATGAAGATCTTTGTGGTTTCCTCTCGAGTATCCCACATCCCAGGACAACCAACAGGAGGGACTGGGTTGCGCTTAGGGTGAGCAAATTTGTGGTCTTGTACATACATAAACTTGAGAGTAAGTGCCTCTTTACATTTTAGGCCAAGCACTTTGCTTGCCTTACCTCATCCTGGCCCTGAAGAGGAGTATATTAGAACAACAGAGTTGCAAGCTCACTGTGAAGTTTCCTTCACTCCCATAGACTCCTTGGGTCAAGTGGGGGTGTATTGTGTAGAGGAGAAAATACAAACAGATCAGGCCAGACTAGGCCATGACTTCTGAGGGGCACTCGATATAATGGACAAAAGCTTTGAATCTATATTGGGTTATCTGTGCAATTTTGGTAAAGTTACTTAACCTCTAAGTCTCAGCTTTCTGATTTATAAAGTGGGAATAAGAATATCTTCTTGGCAGGGAGGTTGTAAAGATTGAGAATGTACATATATACATGTACATATATATATGTACACACACACACACACACACACATATGGAACTTGGTACATAGTATGTGGTCATTACATGGAAATTCCTTCCTGAATTCCAGCTTCCATTCTGCCTCTAGTGACTGCCAGGAAATGAAGCAAGCTAGCAATAGCAAACTTCAAGCCAAACATAGATGTGGAAACCCATGCCCTTGTGCAGAGGAAGCCCTGTAGGTCTTTGTATTCATTGTTGACTTTCTGACTCACTGTTGCATTCTGTTTTAACTCCCCCTATCCCGCTCAGATTGAACCTAATGTGGGAAGGTTGACAGGACAATGCTGGAACCTTGCCCACTAGGAAAAAAAATCTCCCAGGGCTGCTCTGGGGTCAGAGTTCCAGAGAAAAAAATACCACAAAGGCTTGCATCATAGGCCAACTTCGTAAGAATTATAGGTACCATCTCCTTATATGATTAGTGTATGCTTGGTCCAGTGCTGAGCACTTTATAAACATTATCAAAGTCAGACCTTGCAACATTGTAAGAGGTAGATATAACTATTTCCACTTTGAAGATGAGGAAAGAGAGGCTAAGGCGGCTAGTAAACTGCAGAAGTGGGATATGAACTGGATTTGTTCCTGAGCTCTTAACCCTTGTTTCCTATAGACCATTCATCACTCTGGCAATGGAAACAACACAAGAAGAGATCCCAGCTCTCATGTAGAATAATAGTACTGGTTTGCGATAAAGGACAGTCTAACACAGCATGTCATAGCTCAATTAGACAGTAAACTCGTTGAGGGCAGGGACTTGTTTTAGTCTCTTTGGTATCTCCATTTTTTAATGTAATGAATGGCTCTCAGCAGGAGCTCAATCATTGTGTCTTGGATGTACAGTCGGCCACATAACGACATTTCAGTAAACATTAAATTACATATACAACAGTGGTCCCATAAGATTATAATGGAGCTGAAACATTCCTATCACCTGGTAACATCATAGCCATTGTAACATTACAGTATAATTATTATGTTTTTATAAATTTAATGTAGCCTAAGTGTACAGTGTTTATAAACTCTACAGTAGCGTTCAGTGTCTTAGGTCTTCACAATCACTCACCACTCACTCACTGACTTACCCAGAGCAACCTGCACTCTTGCAGTTTTCATTCATGGTAAATGCCCTATACGAGGGTACCATTTTTAATTTTTTATCCTGTATTTATACTGTACCTTTTCTAGGTTTAAACAGGTTTTGATATACGAATATCCACTATTGTGTTAAAATTGCCTGCAGTATTCAGTACAGGCCATACAGGTTTGTGGCCTGGAGCAATAGATTATACCACATATCCTAGGTTTGTAATGGGCTTTACCATCTAGGTTTCTGTAGGCACATACTGTGATGTTCACACAATGAAATTATCTAATGATGCATATCCCAGAACATATTTCTGTCATTAAGCAATGCATGACTGTATAAGCAAATAAAGTGATATATGCCAAGGTGTATGGTATAGACAGAGATATTGGTGAGAATTCGCAGATTCAGAAAGGTTGGTAGTGGTACAATGAGGAGGGCCAACTTCACAGAGGACAGAGTAGAACCTGAGCTGGGATTTGGAGAGGTCAAAAAGTACAAAGATGTAGAAGAAACACATAAATGAAGGCATGATGAAGCATAAGTGTGGGGTGTTGATACGGTGAGGAAGACAAACTGCTTAGAGAATTATCTGTCCAGCTAGCCAGGGGTGCAAGGAGCCAGTTAAACCACTAGTCCCTGGTGGCTTGTTGGAGTAGGACTATATTAACTGGAAACAGGTCAAGAGCCATGAAAATAAGGTTAAAGGATAGGGTAGGTTGGTCTAGGCATAAAACGTAGGGGAGTAAACTGGAGCCGGCTAGATTGCAGGAGACACATTTCTCCACCCATGGTAGAGGATATGCAAATATAACTTTTGGCATCTGGAAAATACATAAAAGGAAGACAAGTCAGCCATGAAGAATGTGGAGGAGGAGGAGGAGTACCAGGAAAGGTGCTGAGAGAACGGATGCTGGGGCCAACCACCATCTCCATTCAGCTTTTCCTGCACCGCAGCAGCCTACCTGCTCTCTGAAGACCCTTGATGCATCTGTTTATTCTATAAAATGAACTCAGGGAAATCATAAGTATTGAGGGATGTCACAGGCTCAGGCATGAGACCCCAAAAGCCATATAATCCCTTTAGTAGGGTTTTCTGATTAGATGTAGTAAACAAACTTCAGAAAACTGTACATATATAATTTTCTTACAGTTTTATATACATGCTAATATACATTTAGACAAATAATTTTAATATAGGCTAAAGAGCTAAGTCTAAAAATGGAAGACCATAAAGGATGGTTATGTCTTGAGGCTGTTTCCATGCTTATCTTTTCCAACTGAATATTCCAGAAAGATGACAGAATTGTACCAGTCAGTTTTGCTCTCTCAATATGTATTCAATCTATGTGTCCCAGGCAGGAAGAAGGTGCTACTCCACATGAGCCTTCAGAACCCTAACGTTTTTCACCAAAAGCTCAGAATAGTTATGTGAGCTAATCTCTGCCTGTAACTTACGGGACTGAACAGTTTTCACACTGCATCCTGAACCTGATGACCCATGAGATGTTAAAAGGCATTGGAGGGAAAGAATTTTCTGGATGTGACGGGGGTCTCTAAGAGCAGCCCAGGTTCTGTGATTCACTGGGAGAACTCACAGGACTCAGCACATAGTTGTACTTGTGGCTAAGATTTACTACAGAAAAAGGATACAAAGCAAAATCAACAAAAGGAAAAAGCACCTGACACAGAGTCCAGAGAAAACCAGGCATGAGCGAACAAGAGTCCTTCCTTAGTAGAGTCACACAGGATGTGTTGATTTCCTCCAAAAAGGAGTTGTGACAACGTACGTGAAATGTTTACCAGGCCAGCTCATCAGAGACTTGGTGGCAAAGGTGGCTGCTGTTGTAGTTGTTGGCAAAGACAGGGTCTTGCTCCGCTGCCCAGGCTGGAGTACGGTGGTACAATTATTCCTCATTGTAGCCCCAAACTCCCGGCTCATGGGAATCTCGTGCCTCAGTACCCCTTTTACCCCATGGCCCACCTTGAATAGCTGGGACTACAGAAACACAACACCATGCCTGGTTAATTTTCTAAAATTATTTTGTAGAGACAGTGTTTTGCTGTATAGCTCAGGCTGGTCTTGAACTCCTGGGCTCAAGTGATCCTACTAAAGCACTGGAATTACAGGCATGAGCCCCTGGGCCCAGTCTCAGTGCCCATGGTTTTTACTGGGTATCCTTCTTAGCATGTATCAAAATTCTAGGCTCCCAGAAGGAAAGCAAGTGTCCGGCATAAATGATGCTGTTTATACAAACAGTTCAGGCACAGTGCACCCTTCCGGTCAGAGGGCTGTGGGAGCCCTCCCGAAACCCAAGTTTCTAGACACCAGCAGGGGCCAACCTTGCAATCAGAATCTTCTAAGGAAAACAATCTAAGGCCTTCTATGTTAACTGCTTTCTCCACAGTGATCTCAAATATGTGTAAAATGTGGGGAAAAGTGGGAAAAGTCTTCAAAAAATGGCTACCTTTTGAAGATTAATAATGCATATTAGCATATTAAAGGATTTGAGAAGTATTACACTATAAAAGGCTGTTTTTTAAACACATATATTTCCAAACCTATTTGACCATAATAATATATGTTTTAAAAAGAACACTTATAACATCCTGTTGATACAAATGTTCTACAGAATACAATTTGGGAGATCCTGGGCTAAATGGATAAACCTCCATCACCTGTCTGGCCTCAGTTTTCACCATCATTAAACACACTAGTAATAATAAGCTCTTACATAGCTCTTACTGTGTGTTAAGATTTTTTTTTTATACAATAACTCATTTAATCAGAGGTTGAACTAGGTTACGGCTAAGCCTGGCAAAGCGGCACAGTCGGGGGTTAAGAGTGCATGCACTGAATCTGACTGCTGGTGCTAGTTTCCCAGCTGTGCCAGTGATCAGCTGTATGGCAAGCTCCTTAACCTTAGTGTGTCTCAGCTTCCTTACCTGTAAAATGAGAACAGTGCTTAGCATACACTAACAGTGATACAAAATGTGCTTATTACTTTTTTTTTTTTTGAGGCAGGATCTCCCTCTGTTGCCTAGAATGGAGTGCAATGGCACCATATCAGCTCACTGCAGCCTCCGCCTCCCAGTCTCAAGTGATCCTCCCACCTGAGCCTCCTCAGTAGCTGGCACTATAGGCATGTGCTACCATACCCAGCTAATTTTTGGTAGAGACAGGGTTTTGTCGCCCAGACTGGTCTCGAACTCCTGGCCTCAAGTGATCTACCCGCCTTAGCCTCCCAAAGTGCTGGGGTTACAGGTGTGAGCCACAGTGCCTGATCGCTTATTACTTTTTTAAAAAAGCAAATGAAGTTCTTTCCAGCTCAAGCAGTTTTGATCCTTTGCTCCATGCTATGAATCACAGGAAGGCACAGACAACAATCTTATGGCTTCAGAGACTATAGGATGAGCTGGTCAGATGAGGGTGGCCTGAGGGAACCAGATCAGCCCCACGGTGGAGTTGGCCCATGTGGGCCAAGAAAGCCCTGACACCCAAGGCCAGTCAAAGCCAGAAGCCAGTTCCAGGGAGTAAACACAGACTGTCACAGGCCAAGAGGCACCATTAATTTCCTGGGAGTCTAGGACCGAGGCCAAGAACAGAAGTGATCTGTTTTTGACTGTAAATAGAGCAAGACTATAAACAGCCTTCAATTAAACCTGGCAATTTTATCCATAGGCTTGGAGAAAGGTACCTCACAAGAAAATCCCCTCTGAATCAAGAGTCATACAGATCTTCATGGTAGAAAAAAGAACAGGGAAAGATGCCAAATTGAAAAATGACAAACTGCCACTAGAATAAGCCCAATTTTTAATATGCCTTAACACTTTTTTTTACCCCTTATCAAGCTATCTCCAGTTGAAGAATGTTCTGTATAACTGAATAATCCTTCATCGAGAGATATGAAAAGTCAGCCATGTCATCCTGGAAAATGAAGGACAGTGATTTATTTTGTAGTGTGTAGACACAGGTGGGTGTAAAAGTATGGAGGGGGACCCCTCAGTGCACAAGGTGTGATAAAACAGTTGCTGAATACAGAACTTTGAAAGGGCTTGCTGAAGAAATTGGTTCTCCTTGAGACAATCTTAGGTTTGTCATGTCCACAATTGCTCCCACAGATATTCCCTGGTTGCTGCTTTCCTCAGGTTCTTCTATTGTTTAAAGTTGGGATCTAGAACATTCCATAGGCTTCCATGATGCTGTGCTTATCTACCCCTAACACACTGAGCTCAGTACTTGGCACATAGTATATGCTCAATAAAAGTGCACTGAGTAAATGAAGAGCCTTCATTTCCAGATCCTTCTACATTGAATGTCCAACATTTGTCTCTTTACCTAGCAACATCAGGTGCATCAAAGCTTGTTTCCTCCCTGAGTCCTGTCTGACTCCCTCAGGCAGTACCTAGTTTCACAGTACAGAGCACTTTGTGGATAATAACGAGAGCCACCTGCTGGGCACTGTGACTCACATGTGTAATCCCAGCACCTTGGGAAGCCAAGCTGGGAGGATCTCTTGAGCCCAAGAGTTTCAGGCCAGCTTGGGCAACATAGTGAGATCTCGTCTCTACAAAAAACTGAAAAGTTAGCCAGGGGTGGTGGTTCATGCCTGTAATCCCAGCTTCTCAAGGGGCCACAGTAGGAGGACTGCTTGAGCCCAGGAGGTCAAGGCTGCAGTGAGCTGTTACCAGCCTGAGCAACAGAGTGAGACTCTGGCTCAAAAACAAAAGCTACCATTGGGGGAGCCCTTCACCTATTATCTGTTCTCTTACTCCACACAATCACCTGTAAGATCACTCCTTTACTCTTTTTATTTTACCGGTTAGTGAAACTAAGAAAAGAAAGGAACTTGCCCTAGGTCCCACAGTAGGGAGTGGCAGAACTTCCTTTTCTAGCTGCTTCAATCACAGCATTTACCTCCTCATGCTGTGGTTTGTCATGGTTTAACCATTCATAGTGTATGTCAACCCTAACTTGATAGCAACGTTAACTAAATCAATAAAACCAAGGGTTTTATAGTCAGTTTGATCTGAGGTCAAGCTCTAGCCCCTGTCATTCCTGTGTCTTGGTGCCTTGTTTCCTCGCTATAAAATGGAAATTACAGAAGAAACTACTTCCTGGTGTATATCGTGAGAATAACGAGTTAAAAGAATGTGAAGTGCTTAACTAAGTGCCAGCCACAGATTTTAATTAATACTAATATTCATTTAAAGGTGTGTTTGATAATCATAATGCCTAGGATTTGCCTGAGGCTTAGTGGTGTTAGACAAACGTCTATTAAGTGAATGACTACCTATATGTCTTTATTTGGGGCTACAATGCAATAAGGCCCACACAAAAAGGCTAACTGTATTTTGGTTGCTTCAGAACAGATATCCTCATGTCCAGGACGCGAGCTTCACAAAATATGTGTGGTTTGGTGTATAGACCATAACATAGTAGATTCTTAATAAATGCGGTACCCAAACAGCCATATTCACAATGGGAAACCTGCCTACCTCTTATGAGCTAGTCCTTTCCCATTTTACTTTTCTCAGTGTCATTCACAACTCTGATATTTTACTTCAGTTCTTTTGATCATATCCAATCCTCTTCCTGAAATATCTCTATGACAATCTCTTAAGTCAAGAATGCAAAACCTACTCTTTCTCACCACATGGGACATGAGTCTCCAAAATCTAATTTTTCCTTGGCTACATCCTTATAAGTTATACGGTTCTTTGTCTTCTAAATATTAATGCAAAAAGATGCTTACTTTGGCAAATTTGTATCTCTGTAATTTATTAAGTACAAGGAAGGCATCAACTACACATCAATGATAGTCGACACCTCGTGAAATGGTTTGATCATCTCACAATGATCACAGGGGACAGAGGATGTCTCTAGGCAGCAAGGGACTTACTTCTCAAGTCTACCTTTGGTTATTGCTGACTGGGTCAAAGCTGGGTCAATTAGAGTTGCCATTCAAAGAATTTGGAATTGCGATGGGGAGGGGCAAAACATACTCCTTTTATTTTACAGTTAAGTGAGGCTAGGAAAAGAAAGGAACTTGCCCAAGGTGTTAGAGTAGGAAGTGGCAGAACCTCCTCTGTAGCTGCCTCAATCATAGCATTTACGTCATTGTGCTGTTGTTTGTCATGGTTTAATCATTCACTAGTGTATGTCAACCCAACCTGATAACAATGCTATCAGGTTATGTATGTGTATGTAAGATGGACATACACTAGTGAGACTAAGAAAGGAAAGAAACTTGTCCAAGTTCCTTTCTGGGAGTAGAAAGTTGAGAAATTGAGAGAGAACTTGAGAGAGTTCTGAGGGCTCCTAGTCACAGCCAGTCAACTTGAAAAGAGTAGGAAGTCATCTTCTGCCATTCTGTGAATTGACCTGCAGAGTGTGTCTAAAAAATGAAGAAGCAGATTGAGAGAAAAGCAGAAACAAGAGAAAATGAGAGCGGAGCATCTTAATTCTTCTTGGTTTCCCAGTTTGCAGTTTTCATTCTTCTTGAAGCCTTGCTGAGTCTTTGTCTTGAAGCCCTGGTGAAGACTCTTTCCGTATGTATATTTGGACTATCCAAGCAACACCCGTTGTTTTGCCAAAGCCACCTTGAGTTGATTTCTGTTCCTTGCAACCACAAGAATCCTCACTTATGAGCAGCAAAACTATGAGTACAATTAGAGTCATCAACAATAATCCTTATATTCATTTAACACTGTGCACATTTACAAACTACTTACTATTAGTAATATCTGCTACAAGCAAGTAAGTACGGCAGTAATGCTGTCGAAGCAATCATCCAAGAACTAACAAATTGGGTAGCAGCTGGAGGTTAAAAAGTAAGCCTGGTACAGGGAGTGGGTTTACTGAAATGAAAAGTAATATGAGAAGTCATCAAACCACTGAGATAATTTCGTTTACAAGAGTCCATCATGGTCAAATGGTTGTAGATCAGTAAGACAGCAAGGGGAAATTCTTTCTATTAGGAAAGAATAAAACCATGAAACAAATGGATTGCTGTTTTAAAGATTAAAATTACAAGAGCACACACAACCGGCTATGCTTAGGTGGTTCAGAAAAAAAAAAAAAAAGGCCTACCATCTCCATGGTTCCTAAGAAATATGTACCATTTTTACAGATGCCAATAAAGCATTATGCAACTGTCAATTTAGTAATGGACGTGTCACCAAAGATTCATATTTAACCGAGACCAAGTGTAATAGACAATGGGGAGAAGTGGTTAGTGGGGATCTGAATTAACTAACCGTGTTTGAGAAAATAATTGAGGCGATAAAAAGATCAATAGGAAATCAGGCCACTCTCCAGTACCTCAGGGTTTCTCAAAGGAATATGTTAAAAGAAGAGCATTTTATTGACTTGTCTCATTTTTAATGCGATAAGAAATGCAGGTAAGGTGCCTGGCCACTGTAGAAAGAGGTACACACAAAGACCTATGCTAACTGTACAGCCAGCAAATGACTGATAAAAAGGAACTCGGCCATACACCTCTCTCTACTGAATGTAGCCCTGCAGGCATATCATAAAACAACAGAAACACTGTTCCAGATCCTATGTTGCTGTAGAAATTCTGGAAAACCTGAGAGAATACAAAGAAAATAAAAATCACCTTAAACCACCATCCAGAGATACCACTGTTAAAACACTGTTGTATGTATTTTTTTTGTGTGTGTATAAAATTACTTACATTTTATTGTATATACACTACTAAATACAATATTTTGATCTTTCTGTGATGTTTTCACTTAATATCTAGTGAGCATGTTCTCTTGGCATTACATGTAATTTCAATGCTGCATCACATATCATTGTATGGTTTCGTCATAATTTAACCAACATTAGATATTAAACTGCTTTTAGTATTTGCTATGAAGTTAATGTTTGTGCCCCACCAAAAAAATTTTATATGTTGAAACCCTGATTCCCAAAGTGATGGCATTTGGAGATGGGGCTTTAGAGAGGTAATAAGGTCACGAGGGTGGAGTCTTTAGGATGAGATTAGCACCCTTGTAAGAAGAGACAGGAGAGAAATTCCTTCTCCTCTCTCCTCCAAGTGAGGCAACTGTCTACAAATGAGGAAGAGGGCCCTCACCAGGCACTAGGTCTGCGGGCAACTTGATCTTAGACTTTCCAGCCTCTGGAACCATGAGAAATAAAGTTCTGTGATTTAAGTTACCCAGAAAATGGTAGCTTTGTTATAGCAGCCAAAACTAAGACTTTTTTTTTAAACATTAAGGGGGGAAATAAGAGTGTGGTTTATTTCCTCTCCCCGCCCCTCCCCTGCTATCCATTCTTGCCTCCTCAGTCCAGCTCGGTGCCATGGAAGTGCTGGGCCCTGTGGACTGTGGAGCCTGCCATCCCATGCCCTCTAGCTTCTGGATGCATTTAGCCAGTAAGCGGTATTAGTGGGAGGCAGGAGGTGAGAGGTGAGGCTATTTTTTCCTCTTTCCACTCCGGTTGCACCTGATGGTTTTGGCACTGGCTGCCGGGCTCTGAAATGGCTCCTCCCTCCCGGCAGGCATCTGACCCCTCCTCCAAGGCTCCAGCTCTGCTCAGAGCTCCTTATCACACTCCCACACTTTTGCCACTTAGGTTTCTGCCTTGGTTGTTCCTGGGTGACTTAACAACCCTGGTGAGTTCCTTTAACCTCTGCTAAGTAATTGCTTCTTTGAATTCTCTTTAGATTCCCATCTGACTGGTATTAAAAATTTCAATGAACAACTTGTACATTGCAAATGATGACTCTGTGGAAATCATTTATTTATAAAACGCATAAAAAAGTTAAACACTACGCAACCCCTATTCCAAATAGGGTTTGGTGCTAGTAAAATACTCACAACAAAACATGTTAAGTAGAGGAATGGTCTAGATTCTAGAATCTTCTTCCTGAATATATTCAGAAAGCTTCTCTCATCTTGTTTTCCCTCAATTCCTTTTCCTCCATAATTTTCATAAACCACATACCTCTTCCTTCCTCCCAGCCTTTACTCATGCCCCTAAATGGAGTTTTCTTCCAACTTCCTCCTCAGGCTACTTCCCTCTCTGAATTCTTGGAGTCCGCACCATCTCTCCTCTCATACTGAAGCTACGCTGTTCAGTATGGCAGCTGTGCTTATTCAAACTAAAATAAATTGTAAAGTCAGCTCCTAGTCACACTCACCACAACTCAAGTGCTCAATAGGCACATGTCGTTGCTGGCCGTGCAGAACTGGAACATTTCCATCACTTCACCAGTTCTGCTGGTCAGAGGTATTCCAGAGCACTTAATTATATATGGCTCAAATGAGAGTTAAATCATGGATATTCTTGTATTGATCTCCAGTTAAATCACATTTGCAGAATCTAGAAATAACAGGAGTCTGCCTTGCTTCATTCATTTGAGTCCAAAGTGTGCTTGGCATCCAGCAGGTACTTAGTAAAAATACTATCTGACTTGGATAATAACCATGAATATTTCTCAGTAGGACATTTAAAAATACCACTATGGAAAACAGTGTGGAGATTCCTTAAAGAAGTAAAAGTAGATCTGCCATTTGATCCAGTAATCTTACTACTGAGTATCTACCTAGAGGAAAAGAAGTCATTATATGAAAAAAAAAATACTTGCACATGCATGCTTATAGCAGCATAATTTGCAATTTCAAAAATATGGAACCGGACCAAATGCTCATCAATCAACAAGGAGATAAAGAAACTGTGGTGTGTATACATATGATGGAATGCTACTCAGCCATAAAAAGGAATGAATTAACGGCATTTGCAGCAACCTGGAAGGAACTGGAGACTATTATTCTAAATGAAGTAACTCAGGAATGGAAAACCAAATATTGTATGTTCTCACTCATAAGTGGGAGCTAAGCTATGAGGATACAAAGGCATGAGAATCATATAATAGACTTTGGGGACTTGGGGGGAAGGGTGGGAGGTAGATGAGAGATAAAAGACTGCAAATTGGATTCAGTGTACACTGCTTGGGTGATGGGTGAACCAAAATCTCACAAATCACTACTAAAGAACTTACTCATGTAACCAAATACCACCTATTCTCCAAAAGCTATGGGAATGAAAATTGGTTTTTAAAATAAGGAACTATTGATAACTGATGCAAAAGTGTAGAGCAAGGGGGTGGACTAGACAGTTTGGAGGTAGTAGTGGTGGGGATTCTTCCCGTCCCAGAAAAACTAAAAAAAACTCTCTATCCTATAAGACATCCTCTTTATGTACACAGAAAGAAATTTTCTAAAATATTAGAAATGATTATCCAACAAGCTAGACAGTCTGATCAAAGGAAATCATTAAAAAGATACAAATGCATATCTCTATACAGAAGCTTACATATACCACCCACTAGACTTGTTCACAAAAAGTGAAAACTGTCTTTTGATATTGGTACACCTTTGACTGTGATTCCAGTTGACAAAAAAAAACTAGCCTGTGTCTGAAGCAATTTAATGGAAGTGATAAAGCTATATACCCTAAATGATCCCCTCTCTTATCTTGCTGGCTTGAGAATTTTCACAAAATTTCAGTGTTTGATTTATTGGAATAGCCTTATAAAATACATACTTCATCCTTACATTAATCTCTGGAAAGAATGTGTTCTTAGAAGTAAAACCACTTACTATATACTATTTATTGAGATCTGTGCTAATAATAACTTTGCAAAAATATACTTTTTAATCCTGATAGCAACTCTCTGAGCTAGGTATATTTGTTCTCATTTTATTGAAAAGAAAACTTACCTTCAGAGAGATCTGCCATTTGCCTAAGGTTACAGTGAGGGACAGAGTTGGGAGGCCAACTTAGATTCTTTGACTCCCAAGACCACAGTGGGCCACTCTGTGATAGTTTATTCCACTGTTGACAAACATAATGCCGGAAATGGGAGCTGGTGTAGGGCACCACCACCTGGCCCTGAAATGCTGTTTTGTGGTCTCTTTTCCTCAGTACAGCTTCTTGTCCCTCTCAAGCCCTTTTCTGATAATCATTCAAACAAAACTTCGCAAGAAGAGACTCATGATGTATACAAACGCCCACCTGCAGCTCAGGGAAGGAAGCACTCACGGGATGCTTTGAGCCTGCACCTCCAGCTCTCTTACTTGACGATAAACAAAACCTAATGTGAGTGAAGGGCAGAAATGTCTAGTGATCAAGTGACTGCAGCACTCCAATGGCATACTTGACACAGATATTCTAATGATTCCTTGGTTTACATTTGCATACTGGTCTCCCACTGGAGCTCCATACTCAGACATCTAACTGCTTTCCTAGGTGTTTCAAAGGGACCTCAAACTTCACATGTCTCAAACTGACCTCTCTCATTTCCAGGAAAACTCTGTGCTTCATGTTTCTTCTTCTGCAGCACAGGTGTCTCTGCATTTGTGGCTGCTCAGGCCAACCACCTGCACTCACTCTTGAATCCCCCTTTTCCTCCCAAATCCAATCCAGTACCAAGTTCTATTGATACTATCTGCCAACAGATCCACCCCTATTCGCTTTGTCTATAATCTCAGTTCTAACGATTGCCTGTTCTCTTCTGCATTTCTGCAAAATTGGACTATCTGGCCTTCTGAGTATCATATCTGCTCTCATCCAATCCATCTCCCCACAGCTGTCAGCATAATCTTTTGAAAATGTAAATAGGATCTCATCACTCCTTTGTTTAAAATTGAAAGGGGAGATAATCAAAGGGTACCAAGTTCCCACTAAGCAGAAGGAATAAATTGTTGTGATCTATTGCACAGCACGGTGACTATAATTAATAATGATGTATACTTCAAAATTGCTAAAAATGTAGATTTTATTTTATTTTTTGAGACAGTGTCTTGCTCTGTTGCCCAGGCTGGAGTGCAGTGGCGTGATCAAGGCTCACCAGAACCGCTGGCTCCTGGGTTCAAGTGATTCTTGTGCTCAGCCTCCTGAGTAGCTGGGATTGGAGGCATGCACCACCACGTCCAGCTAATTTGTGTATTTTTAATACAGACAAGGTTTTACTATGTTACCTTAGGCAAACTCCTGATCTCAAGTGATTCATCTGCTTTGGCCTCCCAAAGTGCTGGGATTGTAGACATGAGCCACTATGCCTGGCCTACAAGTGTAGATTTTAAATGTTCTCATCTCAAATAAACCACTGGTATGTGAGATGCTGGATATGTTAATCAGCCTAATTTAATCATTCTACAACTGATACATGGATAACATCACATTGTACTCCATAAATAAATATTATTGTCAAAAATAAAATAATGAAACTGAAAACAAATTCTTTAATGGCTTCTCATTGCACTTCTTGGGATCCTATTCTAAATCCTTAATGTAGTTTTGAGGCACCATGGGATGCAGTCTTTGCCTGTGTCCCAGCCACATAACTCTCTCTCAAACTCTGTGATTCAGCTTGCGGCCTTTGTTCAGTTCCTAGGAAATACTAAACTCAGGCTGGTCATAGTGGCTCACACCTGTAATCCTAGCATTTTGGGAGACTAAGGTGGGAGGAACCCTTGAGCCCATGTTTGAGGCAATGTAGTGAGATACCATCTCTACCAAAAATAAAAAAATTAGCTAGGTGTGGTGGAGCACACCTATAGTCCCAGCTACTCAGGGGGCTGGGGTGGGAGGATTGCTTGAGTCCAAGACATCATGGCTGCAGTGAGCTGTGACTGCATTACTGCACTGCAGCCTGGACAATGGAGTGAGACCCTGTCTTTAAAAAAAAAAAAAGAAAGAAAAGAAAAAACTCTCCTGCCTCAGAGCTCAGCATGTGTTTTTCTGTCTACGTGCTTGCTCTTCTCCTATACTTCATCTGGCCAGACTACATTTCTCCTTCTTACTACCACTTAAAGGTAACCATTAATCCCCAGTCTAACTTAGAGCCTCTCTTTGCATTTTATACGTTTCCTTTATTGCCCTTAATACAACTTAGCACTGAACAATGGTAACTGCTCTTTGAAATCCCATTAAGTCTCACATCCTTCTCACCATAGATTTTTTCACAACAACCAGTGACCAATTTCAGCTGTTAGTGATACTCATGTTGCCTTTCATGAAGTCCAGATCATTCCTAACTTCCTACTTATCATGATCTTTTGCTTTTTTAGCCATTACTTTAAAAACAAATTTCAGTCTCTGCAAGCCTTGAATTTTAACATCTCATAATTGTACATATTTTTTGGGTATTTTTTTTGGCTGTAGTTTTAGCACTATCCCTTACACATCTTCTTTATCAATGCATAAAGAAGTCCACTGATAAAGAGTGATTCTTCAACTGTTCCTCAGCCTTTTCCTTCTAAGCCCAAGGCTTGAAAAGAGTGGGCTCCCTGGAATCTAAGTAATAATTGTTTCAAATATCTTCAGTGTTGCAAATCTTAGTTTCTACCAGAAGCTATTCTGAGGATGAGGAAACAAAAGTACTGAGAGTTCCTGACCCCAATGCCAGGTTAAATCAAGGGACCAACCGACTCCCAGTACCATTGCCTCTCACAATAGAAACGGCAAAGCCATAATTTTAACTCTTACTATGATACAGAAAGAAAAACAAAAGGATGGTTTATTGAAAGATTAAAACTGTCTATTTTATGAAGTCACTCTTTATATTGTTGGAAACTCAACTTTCCAGTCCTTTAAAACAAGTTTTGTCTCCAGACTACTTAAGGTAAAAGAAAAAAAAAAAAAACAAAACCAAAAAAATAAAACACAAAACAAAAAGGGAGAGTCGAAAGAATGCTTTTCATAGGAAGGAAAGTGTACGAGGAACCCAAAGGTGCCATGTATAGCCACAGGGATTTTGCCGCAAAGGGTAAATGAGTAAGGAGTTCCCACTTATGGTTGTGAGATGACCAGAAAGTCTAAAGCAAACTCTACCCATGCCAGGAAAACATCACTGCCAGTTTCTACCATTTCAATAAGATAATGAAGTTCCTTAATTGCATTTGTTTTTTCTTGAAGAATTCAAGGTAATACTACCCTTTTCTGTATGTATTTCTGTATTTCTCTGGAGAAACAGAGCAGAAAGCTTAAAAGAACTAGTATGCTGCCCTTCTGGAAGGTCTTAATCTCAACATGAAATCTGATCATGTCAAGATCTCTGCTTAAAGCACTTCCATGAGTGTCTAAAGTTCTTAGGGTTAAGGCCCACATGTTTAATATGACCTAAATGTTCTGGTGGTCTAGCTTTGGAATAATTCTCCAGTGTCACCTCACCACTATCCCCTGCTCTAGCAAAATACCTTAACATCGTTGTTTCCTCTTTGTAAATACTCTCTCTGATTCCTACTCTCCAAGCCCTGACTTCGTCAGTCCCCACTATATAATCTCAAGTCCTTACATTCTCCTTTGAGAACTTAATGCAATTAGTAACTTAATAATTATCAGTCTGCTGTCCTTTTCTCTTGCAAGATTAATTCACTTATTTTCTCATTCAGTTTGCCGAGTACCTACTGTGAGCTAGGTGCTGTATGCTCCATAAAAGCATGGGTTCAGGATGCACTGTTCATCACTGATTCCCACTACCTCATCTGACACATAGTAGATAACAAAAGTTGTTCAATGAGTGAATGAATATGTTTATTCTATTTCAATCTTTTTTTTTTTTTTCAAAAATTTCAAGGCAATTATATTTACGTACATGCATTTGACTACAGATTTTGAGACAGGTACTTCACAATATCATTGCGTTTTGAGAAATTAACTATTCATGAATTCATATATTCATGCATGATCAGGTCTTTTTTAAAAAATTTTACTTTAAGTTCTGGGGTACATGTGCAGATCTTGCAGGATTGTTACATAGGTATACACACGCCATGGTGGTTTGCTGCCTGCATCCCCCCATCACCTACATTAGATATTTCTCCTAATGCTATCCCTTCCCAATCTCCCCACCCCCACCATACCTCCCCTAGCCCCCCCCACCCCCTAACAGACAGCAGTGTGTGATGTTCCCCTCCCTGTGTCCGTGTGTTCTCATTGTTCAGCACCCACTTATGAGTGAGAACACATGACACAAGAACATGTTCCTGGGTCAGTTTGCTGAGAATGATGGTTTTCAGAGTCATCCATGTCCCTGCAAAGGACATGAACTTTTTCTTTCTTATGGCTATGTAGTATTCCATGGTGTATATGTGCACATTTTCTTTATCCAGTCTATCTTTGATAGGTATTTGGGTTGGTTCCACGTCTCTGCTATTGTAAACCATGCCACAATGAACATACGAGTATATGTGTCTTTATAATAGATCGATTTATAATCTTTTAACATACCTATTACAATGTTAGATACAAAGACCGTACTCAATAAGTAATCCTTTACAACTTTTGGAGGTAAAGATTGGGTAGCATTTAAACTTTGCATCATCAATTAGCACTTTGAAAACGCAAATAAAAACACAGAGGTGGTTAAAATATTAGCTTTGACACTTTCTTAAAGTATTAAGGGACTGTAGTGATGGATAGTCATCACTTTCCTGCCCTAGCATACACAGGTACATAGGTGTGCACTAATATAACGAAATATGTATTTATATACACCTAGATAGCATCTACATAAGCAAACCACTCACATATTTGTTAATCACAGCTTTGTTTATACATTACTTCTACTGGGTGGAGTAATAATTTGTGAGTTTTTTAAACTGATATAAGAGACATTTTTCAGTCCATTCTGTGAGCAAATGTGATGAGCCCAAGTTCCTACTAAGAAATTCAAGCCTGGAGAACTGGATTAATAAATATAAATGAATTCATTTGATGGAGTGACATTTTCATTTAATTAAGGTAGAAAATCAGCTCTAAAACAAATGATTGTCCCTGACAGAGAAGCAGAAACTGGTCCTTAATAAATTTCTAATAGCTCTTCCATGAGCTGAGGAAGGTCTTCAGTGATAGAGCACTTTGGTGAGGGTAGAGAGTGGGATGAAGGGAGGCAGAGTGAAGAGAAGTAGGAAAAAAAAAAAAAAAGAAAATGAACAGGAAAGCGCAAAAGGTAATGCATATTTAAAATTTTAAAAATAGAAAGAAAATTAGAGACATTTATGCTTTAATACATGTCAAATCCTGATAGACCAAAATTATTTTAGTAAAACTCTTTTTATCACAAAACAAATATCCAAGTCTTAAGAGAGGATTAATTAAAATATATATATAAAACAAAGGTCAATGAAATTTGCTCTATTATTTCATCTCTTCCTCCTTTCTGTGGTGTGATCTGAATTTTAGGGGCACAAATGATGAAAGAAAAGTCAAATTTTCTGATACAAAGACATAAGGATAAATGCACACATAATGTAGTTTACAGTAACTGTGAATTATAACCAACCACATGATAGAAACGGGAAGAACTGAAACACATATGCAAATACTTCTTTTATGTTTTCAGAATCTCCATATACTACCTTCATCAATGTTTAATAGTTTTTTTTTTAGCACTAAACATTAGGTTTGTTTCTCTAACATAACTTGGAAAGAGTGAGTCTTTAGATGTATAAATCAAAGCCACATCACTTCTTACATAGCTGATATTTCAAACCTTCATGGTCACTATTAGTAAATTTCTGTCCACTCATTTATGCCAAATCAATTTCAATTAAATCAATTAAAATGGCAACTAGCAAAATTTCACATTATTGATCTAACAAGATTAAGATTACTCAAGATATTGGCAGCACTAGGAAATGCTATGCTGACATCTCTGCTTCATTATGATGCCAAGTTGAAAAACAAACAAATATGATTTCTTAGGGACTCAACAGCTCAGATATGCAGGAAGCATCTCAGCAAAATCAACTGCCACATGTTCCTAGCAGCCCAAAAAATGGAAATGGAAGATGGAGGGTGATAACTATGTTTTGATAAGCAAGCTATTAAATCTTTTCTTTGAATAGTCTCAAATGTTAATTTTTTAAATGTATCTTGAGTTTCTTGCAAAAGAAAAAAATGTATTTTTGAAATAAGAAATACTTCACAGCATAGGGAGATAGTGGAGACGAAAGAGCATGGCCTTTGGAGGCAATTAGTCATCTTACTCACTGCGATGGTTAATTTTGTGTCTCAACTTGACTGGGCCATGGGGTGCCTAGATATTTAGTCAAGCATGTTTTGGGTGTGTCTGTGAGGCTGTTTATGGATGAGAGTAACATTAGAATTGGTCAACAGAGCTAAGTAGATTTCCCTCCCCAGTGTAGATGTCTTCATCCAATCAGTTGAAGGCCTGAATAAAACCAAATGGCTGACCTTCCAGGAGTAAGAGTAAGAGGGAACTCCTTTTGCCTGACTGCCTTGAGTTGGGACATTGTTTTTTCTCTTTTTCTCCCTTCGGACCTGAACTTAAACATCAGCTCCTCTTGAGTTTTGAGCATGCCAGCTTCTGAAATGAAACTCACACAATCTGCTCTCCTGGTTCTCAGTCTTTTACATCTGAACTAAAACTAAACCATTAGCTTTCTTTGGTCTCCAGCTTATCAACTGCAGATCTTGGGACTTCTCAACCTCCATAATCACCTGAGCAGATTCTTTATAATAAACCTCCTTCTCTCCATGTACATACATCTTACTGGCTCTCTAGGAAATCAGACTAATAGAAACCTTTTTTAGCTGTGTGGCCTTAGGCATTAGGGTTCTTTGGGCCTCCGTTTCTTTACCTGTAGAATGGGGTCCATGGCACCTACTTTGCAAAATTACTGTGCAAACTAAACACAGAATTTATTAATAAAATGTGAAGTGTGCACACAGGTACAAAATCAGTTATTAGCTCCAGACTTCCATGTGTAATAAAGTGAAGATTTGGGAGACTGTGCCTTTGTATAGAAATAAAAACTAGTATCTAATGCTAATGTTAAATATTAATAACTTAGAAAACTGCTGCCTTACTTTGACAGACTTTAATGGTTTCAAATATGAATCCCCAAACTGTCCTCTCAGAGCTGAAGCAACTATCTTTCTCTTCTTCTTCTCTTCTATATTCACAGGGAGTGGTACCATGATAACTTTGCCCTTATACTTGCCAAGCACAGGAAATTGTAGTCTCTGTGTAAAGTAACTTGTTTATTATCCTTTGAGGACTGCCTAAGAAAACTTATTTCATATTTCTGGGGAAATAGGAGGTGGGATTTCAGCAGTGCTGTCTCCTGAGAACTATGGAAGGTGAGCTACTTTCTTAGGTCTTGAAGACATCACCTGCAAGGTTAGGTGATAGTGCTAGATGGGCTCCATCCTAGATTGGATTTTAAGATAGGATACCCTTATGTACTCCAAGAGCTCAAAACTTCTTCTTCTGAATTCACCTGGTTAGACAAGTGAACTATTTAAGGCCAAAGGACTTTGACTCAGATGCTACTAAAGAGCTGCATGCATGTCTGGAGTGCTGTGTGCTCTGAATCTGTATAGTGCTGGACAACAAACCCTCATGCTTTCACGTGCACAGGAGTCAACTGCGGTGAAGCTGTGAAAAATACCAATGCCTGGGCCTAAGGGTCTAATTTGGTAGGTTCAAGATAAAGTCCAGCAATATACCCTTGGAAGAAGTAGAACAAAAAAATTCTGCTGCAAGAAGGTCATAAATTTGGGGGAGGAGAACGTGGTAGAGAAGAGTGAAGGATGAACCTTTACAACCCTCTCCTTTACCGTTTTCCAAACTATCACCACAGGTTGTCTAGTTTCCTCTTCTCTTGAGATGAGGATGACTTCCTCTTCCTCATTTGCCACCACCCTTATCTAGGTTGTCATCATATTCTAAGTAGATTACCACAACAGCCTCCTAACTAGATGTCTTGCCTCCTCTCTTTGCTTTTCCAGTGTATCCTCTCATCTTTTGCTATGTAAATCTGATTAGGAGTGTCTCTGATTCACACTCCTTCAGTAGTTCCCACTGTCTTCAGGACAAATGCTAGATTCCTTGAGAAAAGCAAACAAATAAGGCATTCACTTCACCACCCAGTCCTTTCCTTACCTTTCCAATCTCACTTCCTCCCATCTCCCTCCCTTCTGAGAAACTCCTAAACCTCTATTAGGCTTTTTCATGCTCCTGGAACACACCAAACTTCCTCTTCAACCTTTGCCTCTGTAATGGTTAACTTTATGTGTCAACTTGACTGAGATAAGGGATGCCCAGATAGCTGGTAGAACATTACTTCTAGGTGTACCTGCAAGGGTGTTTCCAGAAAAGATTAGCATTTAAATCAGCATACTAAGTAAAGAAGAGATGCCCTGACCAATGCAGGTGAAGTTGTCCTGCCTGTTGAGAATATGAACAAAACAAGAGTGGAGAAGGACAAATTCTTTCTTTCTCTTCTTGAGCTGAGGCATCCATCTCCTTTTGCCCTTGGACACTGTAGCTACTGATTCTTGGGCCTAATGACTCTGGGACTTACACTAGCAGCTCCCTCTATTTCCAGGCCTTCAGACTTGGACTAAATTATACCACCAGATTTCCTGGTTCTTCCGCTTGTAGAAGGCAGATCGTGGGACTTCTCAGCCCCCATAATCATGCGAGCCAATTCCCATAATAAATCTCCTTCTATATATCTATATATACCCTATTGGTTGTTTCTCTCTGAAGAACCCTAATACAGCCTCAGAACAGTCTGTTCCTTGCAACTGGGACATTTTCTTTCTATAGTCGCCAAGCACCACCTATCATCCTAGCTAACTCTTCTTCCTCTTTTAGATCTCAGCTTCCTGAGGGAGATCTTCCTGATCCCTCAGAGTCAGAGAAGTCCAGTCCCTCTGCTTACTTGCTCTCCAAAGCATAATTAATGACCCCATTCATGTCATCCACCATGTTACTATGATTCCATATGGATAAGTGTCTTCTCCACTAAAATGTAAAATCCATGTATATAAGAATCATATCTATCTTATTATATTTGCCAAAAGCTAGTAAAAACCTGACACAAAGCAGGCATTATGCACACAGTTTCACAGTAAATATACTATCACAACATGATGTATCTCTCTAGAGCTCTTATCACTTTGGCAATTTTATGTTTGTTTGATGACTGACGAGGAAATAAACACACCTTGCTAACTGTAAAGCTGGCATAGTTCAGAGGTCACTTTTCCTTGTATCCTTTTCTGACACATTTCTTCTAGATTGCATACGCTTTCTACATGACACTGCAAACACCCACCTTCTGTCACACCTCCAACATTTCTGTGCTATAACATTTTTCATATATTTCTCCTTCATATGACTTCAAGGACAAGAACTTAATATTCATCCCTGTATCCCTAACATATAGCATATAAACAGTAGTTGACACTTTGTAGGTTCTCAATGTTTTTTAAATTACTAAACAAATGACTGTGTAATTGCTACTGTAAAAAGATCAACAAAATGAGGGCCGGGCACAGTGGCTCACACCTGTAATCCCAGCACTTTGGGAGGCCAAGGCGGGTGGATCACCTAAGGTCAGGAGTTCAAGATCAGCCTGACAAACATGGTGAAACCTGTCTCTACTAAAAATACAAAATTAGCCGGCCATGGTGGTGCATGCCTGTAATCCGGCTGAGGCAGAAGAATCACTTGAACCCAAGGGCAGAGGTTGTAGTGAGCCAAGATTTTGTCATTGCACTCCAGCCTGGGCAACAAGAGCAAAACTCCATCTCAGAAAAAAAAAAAAAGAAGAAAGAAAGATAAACAAAATGAAAAGCGGGATACTAAGAATGGAAGTATTATTTCAGAGAAGGATAGAAGGCTTTATTCTTGTCTGGGGCTCAAGACTGGACCAATGGCTATACAACTTTAGAGTCCATTCACAGTGTAGGCTATGCACATGGTACCTTCTAGAATTGAAATGTAGAAACTCTGATGCAATGGGAGGCTTGAACTCTACACTGTACAGGGGTTTATGCCAGACACTGAGAACTGGTGGCCCAAAGAAAAAGGTCACAGAGAAATTAGTTAATATGTAATATTACCGACAGCAGTCCTAAAGCACATAGATGGCCTATCTTTCTGTTTCTTCTTAGAAAAGCCAGAACATCTCAGTGCACCCCTGAGAGTGGCTTTGATTTCTTCTTATCCAGTCCACATGTCATTGTTCAAATTCAACTACCTCTCTAAAAAGCTCATAGGACATACATACAAACATCATACATATTAGATTGTAGGGTCTAGAATTATCCTCAAGAATAAAACCAATTATCTATTGTTGAAAACTCATAACTCATCTTTCTTCAATGCAACATTAGTAATTTAAGATCCTTTAAATCTATGGTCAAGCCGCAAGGTCAAGGTGATATAACAGGGCAACCTTATAACCATCTTAAATTGTCCAAACAAGAGATATCACATACATTGTTTCATCTAGGACATTTAAATGCAAAGTGGTAAATGTATTTAAGGTTGGTGAGTTCTGAAGGGGTAGATATGAAGCATCTGAAGTCTCTGAAGTTCCCTAAAAGTTACTCATCAGTAGACAAACAATGACTTAAAACATTGAGCTGTGAAGCAGCAATGATAAGGATCATTCCTGACAGAAAAAGGCCAAATTAGACAAATAAACTGTAGACATGTCTCCCATATGCTGGTTAGAGGAACCATCAGAGGTGCTACAATAGGCAGATCTTTTTCTACTATGAACAACGTAACAGGCAAGAATCAAGAGTCCATGTCAAGCCTTCCTTTAAAGAAAACACCTTCTTGGATTAACTAACCATAATGGATTCCCAGAATAAAAATGAAATAGGAATAGATGCTAACCAGGGTAAACCTCTCATAATTCTAACTGCTACTGATAAACTGACATATGATTTTAATAATCCCCTCAAAAAGTCTGAGTTTCGGCTTTTAAATATAAAGCTCATTCCAAGGAGAATTTCTCTGTGGCATAAAGACGTGATAAATTTAGAAATATTCCTGGTCACAACATTTCTTCAAGAGTGTGAAGATTTTGAAATGGGTTGGGGGAAATCTTAAGGAGGTAGTAGTGTGAGAAAACGTGGACTTGGAGGAAATTGAGAAGGGACACGTGGTTGGCAGATCACAATCAAATAAGGCTGAAGTAGTAATAAAAGACCCTAGTCACAGAAGAATAACCTGTTCAGAACCCTATTACTCATCTAAAATCTTCATCTATCATAAGCCGCTGAGCTCATGGTCATAGGAGAAGTTTCACTTAACAGTTACTTGAGAGTGTCACTCAGGAGAACATTTAAGGACTGAAAATAGTAGATGAAACAACTCCAAAGCAGGTGAATGGCTTATATTTAAGAGGCTTGCCATTGTCTTTCCTTGGCAGGTCAGTAGAAAAAGATCACAAGGGAATAAACAGATTCTTAAAAAAAGAGATCCTGGGTAATGTTGCTCATGGAGAAAGATTATTCAACATGGCTTTGTAGCTATGTTTGTTTTCTTATGAATCCATAAAAATTTGAGATTGTATTCACCCCTTTGAGAAGATTAAGTGGAAAATGAAATAAAGACAGTGAGAGAAAAGGCCAACAATTAAATTTATATCAGCAAAGCATACAGAGGATCCACCTCCTGCTAGCACTATGCAAAGCAAAATTAGAGCACATCTGAAGTATGCTCATAGTCTATAAGGAAGACAAAGTACCACCATGCCTTTACATAGAAGCTTCTCCTTCTGTCAGCCTTTGTGCAACTGTTAACACCCTCATCCCTTAAAAACTAGCTAATTTGTTGTAACACTGGCAAGTCTTCCTTATCCCACCTATTCCCAAGTGAGGCTGAGTTCCAGCTCTGTGCCTTCATTATACTATCATGTACCTCTATAATGGCATACATCACTCTATCCTTATTGCTAGAATGGGCCCTCCCTTTTTATCCCTAGTACCTCACGCAAAGCCTGGGGCACAATGGATGGAATACAATAAATACTGTGTGATGAATACAATATTATTAGTCTTAACAAAGTGCTAAGAAATGCAGAGGGGGCAAAAACAGGCACATAGTCCAATGGAACAGAATAGAGAACTCAGAAATAAGGATGCACACCTACAGCAATCTGATCTTTGACAAACTGACGAAAACAAGCAATGGGGAAAGGATTCCCTATTTAATAAATGTTGCTGGGAAAACTGGCTAGCCATATGCAGAAAATTGAAACTGGACTCCTTAATTACACCTTATACAAAAATTAACTCAAGATGGATTAAACACTTAAATGTAAGCCGGGCACAGTGGCTCACACCTGTAATCCCAGCACTTTGGGAGGCCAACGCTGGCCGACCACCTGAGATCAGGAGTTTGAGGTCACCCTGGCCAACATGGTGAACTCCTGTTTCTCCTAAAAATACAAAAATTAGTTGGGTGTGGTGGTGGGTGCCTGTAATCCCAGCTACTCAGGAGGCTGAGGTAGGAGAATCACTTGAACCCAGGAGGTAGAGGCTGCAGTGAGGTGAGATTGCACCATTGCACTCCAGCCTGGGCCATGAGTGAAACTTCATCTCAAAACAACAACAACAACAACAACAACAACAACAAAACTTAAATGTAAAATCCCAAACTATAAAAACCCTAAAAGAAAATCTAGGCCATACCATTCAGGCCATAGGCAAAGGCAAAGATTTCATGACAAAAATGTCAAAAGCAATTGCAACAAAAGTAAAATTGACAAATGGGATCTAATTAAACTAAAGAGCTTTTGCACAGCAAAATAAACTGTCATCAGAGTGAACACACAATCTACAGACCGAGAGAAAAGTTTTGCAACTTATCCATCTGATCAAGGTCTACTATCCAGAGTCTATAAGGAACTTAAACAAATTTACAAGAAGAAAACAACCCACTAAAAAGTAGGCAAAGGACACGAATAGACACTTTTCAAAAGATGACATTTATGTGGCCAAAAAACATATGAAAAAAACCTCAACATCACTGATCATTAGAGAAACGCAAATAAAAATCGCAGTGAGATACCATCTCATGCCAGTCATAACAGGGATTATTACAAAGCCAAGAAACAACAGATGCTGGTGAGGTGGTAGAGAGATAGGAATGGTTTTACACTGTTGGTGAGAATGCAAATTAGTTCAACCACTGTAGAAGACAGTGTGGTGATTCCTCAGAGACCTAGAACCAGAAATATCATTTGACCCAGAAACCACATTACTTGGTATACACCCAGAGAAATAGAAATCATTCTGTTTTAAAGACACGTCCATGGATATAATCACTGCAGCACTACTCACAATAGCAAAGACATGGAGTCAACCCAGATGGTCATCAATGATAGACTGGATAAAGAAAATGTGGCACATATACACCATGGAATCCTATACAGCCATAAAAAGCAATGAGATCATGTCCTTTGCAGAGACATGGATGGAGCTGGAAGCCATTATTCTCAGCAAACTAACACAGAAACAGAAAATCAAACACTGCATATTCTAACTCATAAGTAGGAGCTGAACAATGAGAACACATGAATACAGGGAGGGGAACAAGACACACTGGGGCCCGTCTGGATGGAGGCTGGTGGGAGGGAGAGCATCAGGCAAAATAGCTAATGAATGCCAGGCTTAATACCTGATTGATGGGTTGATAGGTGCAGCAAACCACTATGGCACACTGCCTATGTAACAAACCTGCACATCCTGCACATGTACTCTGGAACTTAAATGAAATTTAAAAAAAAAAAAAAGGAAATTCAGATGGGAGGAGGATTGGTTCTGCCTGAAAGATGAGGCAAGTCTTCCCAGAAGAGTTAATATCTCATCAAGGCTATGTCTTTTCCTGAGTTTTATTATACCATATTCATAACAATCTTGGGAATAGATCTTATTCCCATTTTTAAAATGAAGATATCTTAATTTCTGACAAGAAACTTGCCCTAATACATCCATGAAATGTCTAGAATGGCTATGCAATGCTAAGGAGTTTGATTTGTATTCTGTAGGTAACTGGGAACCATTAAATGTTTTAAGGATGGAAATAATGTTGTCAGAAATATATTTAACTCTGGCAATAGAAGTCAGACGTTAATTGAAGGAGAATTGAGGGAGCAGGACAGAGACTTCAGATCAAATGATAACTAGAAGGTTATTCAAATGGCCTGGGAAAGAGCTGAAGAGGAATGAATTAACACAGTGGTTAGGGTAGAGACAAGACTGGGAAAGATGGGAAACTCACTTCACAAGCAGAACTCTGAGGATTTGGTCATGGATTCCAATTGAGTGGTGAGGAAAATGGAATAATCACAGGTGACTCTGATCCTTCTACGAAAGGTGACTCTGTGAGTTATGGAGGTATTAACCTTGAGAACCAACACAGGAGGAAGAACAGACCAGGGAAATGGTAGAAAAGATAATGGGTTAGATTCGGATATTTTAAATTTGAGATGTCAGAGGAATATTCAGGGGTACACATCTTTTAGAGAGAGAAAAATAAGAATCTGTAGTTTCAAAGAGGTCTAAAATATAAATCTGAGAGTCACTATGAAATAGGGAATGCTTAAGCCATGGAGGGTGAGATTGTCCAGGCAGCATTCAAAATGCCAACAACTAAGAGGACCTGTCCCCAGGAGGAATCAACATTTGGGAAGTGGCAGAAGATGGCAGCTTGCCGACAGTCTGAGAGAAGCCATTAAAAACAGAACCAAGAGAATCAATATCACATATATGGAAACATGTGAGCACCAAGGCAAGGAAACGTTCATGCTATCCAATGATAAAGCAGAACTGTGATGAAGCAAACTGGTATGTGAACATCAGATTTGTAACATCAAAGACTCAATTAAATAAAAGACATGAAAGAGCCTGGAAATTCAAATAGTATAATTTGACGCATACTAGACAACTAGAACATCATATGTTCTTCACATATACATAAAAAGGAATCTGACCTCCTCATGTTTTCTTTCTCAGGAGCAAGAAGAGTCTCTTCCTCAGAAGAGAGATAAAAGGAAGCATTTCTCAATGTCATTTGTAGAAAGACATCCTATTGCCTAGTCAATAGATACTGGGCAATTTTTTTTGAATAAATGAGTTAATGGTAAACATGTTTGACCTGAACTTACCTTGAGAAAGATTACAAGACACTCTCAGGAAACTGGGGACGCTTAGGATACTGGTGGCTCCAGGAAGCACTAGGTAGAACTTCTATAAAGGTGAAGTAATTTTTTCAAAAAACCTTCCATTGTTTTTGTATGTATTAAAGCCAGTCTCTAAATCTGCTTTTCTTCTTCTTCCATCATCTTAAGAATACTGATCTGGCAGTTTCTTATGAGGTCAAACATACATTTAAGATATCAATCAGCAATTCCACTTCTAGATATTCACTTTTTTAGTGAAATAAAAATCAGTGTTTATAACAAAAACCTGTGTGTGCTTACTGCAGCTTTATTTGTGTTAAACAAAGCTGTAAACAACTCAAATGTCCCGCAGCTGAGGAATGGATACACAAACTGTAGTTATATTGGGTTGGTGCAAAAGTAATTGAAGTTTTTACCATTAAAAGTAATGGCAAAAGCCGCAATTACTTTTGCAGCATTCTAATACATTCAGTGGAATATTCAGCAATGAAAGTGAATGGAATGATGACACATCACAGCTTCGATAAGTCTAAATGCATCTCCGTAAGTGACAGAAGCCAGACTCTATGACTCCTTTTATATGACATTCTGGAGAAGGCAAAACTGTAGGGATGGAAAGCATCATTGGTTGCCAGGACCTGGGCAGTAATAAAAGGAGCTGACAACCAAGGGGCACTGGGAGAGTATTTTCCGGAGTAATGGAAATTTTCTATCTTGACTGTTGTGGTAGTTATTCAACTATGTGCATTTGCCAATACTTCCATAACTGTGCATTAAAAATGGCAAATTTTACTGTATAAAATACAGTATATACCTTAATAAAAACAATGAGATAAAAAGAATACTGGCACAGAAATTAGGAGAACTGCCATCTAGTTTCAGTTATGCCGCTAACTAGCTGTGTAACTACGAACAAACCTCTGATCCTCTTTGGGTCTTGGTGCCCAAATCTGCAGTCTGAGACTGGACAATTTCTTAACAAGTCTATTGCTCCATTCTACAAAGACTTCCTTATTTAAGCAAGGTGGTGGACCAGATGGCCTATTTCAGTTCAGATGGCCTACTTGAGTTGCTGAAGTATCTGCGGAGGTGACTGGACTAAAATAGCTAGTCTGTACATATAGTTCTAACAAGTCTTCTTGGATTAGAAAGTAGTGTTTCTAATTTTTGTTATTCCAAAAGACGGAGCTTTGGGAAAGTCCATCTGGTTATGTAATTCCTGACTAAAACTTGACACATATATTTGGACAATGTGAAAATAGTTCTTCAGGAAACACTAATGTTTAATGAGCTATAACTGGCCCTGGTAAACAAACATGCTCTTCTTTTTTCATCTTATAGGCACTAATTATAAAGGCATATGAGGATGGTAGCATCTACTACTAGCATCTGCCTTATTCGCCAGCTGAGACACTGTTTTCTACTGCCTGAATTTACCCAACCCTCATAGTTGTTGATACATTTTTATACTTTCTATATATTTGTAGCCAAGAAATTCACTAAAAGGGATACCCCAAAAATGGCTCCATACTATAGAATGAGAAAATAAAAGCACAAAAATAATAATCTTGATGATGATTTCAAAGCTTGTATTATTTTACTTGTAAAGCAGGGGTCCACAAACAACGGACTAGCAATTTTTTTTTAACTGTGGTAAAAACCATATAATATTAAATTTACTATATTAACCATTTTTGAGTGTATAGTTGAGTCATGTTAAGTATGTCTAAGTTGTTGTGCAACAGATTTCTATCAGGTTTCATCTTGTAAAACTGAAACTTGTGCATGAAACACGAATTCGTCCTCCCCCAAGCTCTTGGTAGCC
This sequence comes from Cacajao melanocephalus, assembly GCA_963573385.1. NCBI lineage: Eukaryota > Metazoa > Chordata > Mammalia > Primates > Pitheciidae > Cacajao > Cacajao melanocephalus. The sequence goes on from CAUYLG010073346.1 coordinate 43,960, forward strand.
ACTTTTCTACTTTGTTTCTACAATTCTAGTTTAGATATTCCAAATGAATAGAATCATTCTGAATATTTGTCCTTTTGTGACTCACTTATTTTGTTTAGCATGATGTCTTTGAGGTTTATTCTGCAGCATGTGGCAGGGTTTCCTTCTTTTTAAAGGCTGAATAATATTCCATTGTGTATATATACCATGTTTTCTTTATCCATTCATCTGTTATAGACATTGAGTCACTCCTATCTCTAGCCTATTGTGAATAATGCTGCACTGAACATGGGTGTACAATTAGTTCTTCAAGATCCTGCTTTGAATTCTTTTGGATATGTACCCAGAAGTGAGATGGCTGTATCATATGCTAACTCTATTTTCAGTTTTTTGAGGAACCTCAATATTGTTTTCCATAATGGCTATACAATTTTATATTCCAACTAACAGTATCCAAGGGATCCAATTTCTCTACATTCTTGCCAACACTAGTTACTTTCTGTTCTTTTGGTAGTGGCCGTTCTAATGGATTTGAGATGATATGTGGTTTTGATTTGCATTTCCCTAATGATTAGTAAGGTGGAACATCATTCCATATGCCTATTGGCTATTTGTATACCTTTTTTGGAGAACTGTCTATTTGAACCCTTTGCTTATTTTTTATGTGGCTTGTTTTTTTCTTTTGTTGAGTTGTAGAAGTTTCTTATATATTCTTATATATTCTGGATATTAACCCTTTTCAGATATGCGATTTATATATATGTTCTATTCTGTGTTGTGTTGTCTTTTCACTTTGTTTCCTTTGATGTGTATCAGTAATTCTTTTTGTAAATAAAATTGTATTGGAACATTTCTATGTCAAATTCATTTAAATATTGTTGATGGTTTGGTTTTGCCTAGTGGGGGTAGTTGCAACAGATACCATCTGGCCAGCAAAGACTAAAATACTAACTAACTGGTCATTTACAGAAAAGGTTTGCCAACCTCTGTCATAGAATTTGCAATAAACTCTATTATATGGTTTCTTCATAAAATCTCATTTAACCACCACCTTGAGATGGGAATTATTAGCCCATTTGACATACTAAAGGCAATAAAGCATAATGAGTAAAAGCTTTCTGTAGAGTTGGACAGACCTGTTGTCTGACTTTGAGTATATTACTTATTCTCTTCCTCCTCACTTACCTCCATATGTAAATTGGGGCTAACAAACAGTGCTGACCATGGTGGGGTAAATGTCAGAAGTTGATGTGGCAATTAGTGCATGCTTTGTACATAGTAAACATTTATCACTCATTAGCTACATAAGAATCAATCACATAGCTAATACTGAACATTCAGCATTCAGTATTCTTGGAAGGCTTTTCGTACTAGAAACATTGTCTGCTATTAGAAAGCTAAGAAAGCCCCTTGGTCCTTGATTATGGATTAATGTGAAGGATCCCAAAATATGTATGTTATATAAGGCACCTTTCCCCCATCTCTCATGAATCAAACAGAAGGAAAGCATAATAATGTTTTCAGCTCTACACTGTGATTCCCAAGAGACAACTAGAAGTACTCCAACATAGCTGAGTTTCTAGCAGGTACATGCAAGCAAACAACAACAACAACAACAACAACAACCAGATTCACATCCTGGCCACTCCATGGACACAACACAGAAGACCAAAAGGCTACATGAAGTAGAGAACCACCTCAAAGGCACCAAAAGAATGACATGAAAGCAAGTCCAAGCACTGATTATGTTACTTGCAAATATCAGATAGTAAGGGGGCATTGAGATTCAGAGCAGGGGAAATCAAAGGCCAGGATTTCAGTTTAAGGACAGCTCTGGATTTAGATGATAATCTGTTTCAGGAATTTTTGTCATGATTCAGGCTAGAGCCTATATACTCATATATCAACTATGCATCCAACATACAAAAATTTTTAAATGCCTTACAGTTTTTGTCAGCATCCAGAAGGAGGAAAGCAAGAAAAAAGAGGGCAAAGATTTCCTCTTTTCTGCGCTCAAATAACCCACAGTGGCCAGGTAGAGCTCTTCTGGTATATTTGTGACCTTTTTGCCTGCTGACATGGAGCTCATGGCTAAATATGTAAAAACAATTAGTGTAGAATCAAAAGCTTAAGCACGTTTTAAAACAGGAATTGAAAGGCAGAAAAGTAGGCATAGTTATCTGTTATTTTATTGCCTCTATAAACACTACAGAATGAGTTTTCAGATGATTATATATAATTTAAAGGTCTGATTACAAACTGATGCAACCAATTTGATGTGTTTGCCTGTGTATGTTTAATTTCTACATCCCAAAGGGTGCTGTTTCCTTGAGAGAAAAATCTTAGCGTGCATTTATTTGTCCATTTTGGAACTGATTTCCTACTTTGTGGCCGGTTCCTTTGAATGTCTTCAGTATGGGAATTACTTCATCCTTTAAGGATGTAGTTCTTCCTTAAAAGTGGTAGCCAAAAATTTAACTCCAGATCATGTATTTAAGGTGGACAATCAAGCACTGAAACACTGTGGGTCAAAAATAAAGCTTGGAAGAAACAAATTCCCCAATTAAAAAATGAGCAAAGAATCAGAGTAGATACTTTTCCAAAGCAGATACACAAATAACCGGTAAGTACATGCAAAGGTTTGCAATATCATTAGCCATCAGGGAAATGCAAATCAAAACAACAATGAGTTTCCACTTTACACATGCTTGAATGGCTATAACAAAAGAGACAGGCAATAACCAGTGTTGGTGAGGATGTGGTGAAATCGATTTCTCAAACACTGCTGGTGGGAATGTAAAATGGTGAAGTCACTACACCTTTCATATACATGGAGTTGTTACCACATTACTCAGAAGCTTAAGTCCTAGGTATACATCCATGAGAAATGAAAACATGTGTTCATGCAAAAACTTGCACAAAAATGTTCAAAGCACCAATATTAATAATAACCAAAATCAAGAAACAATCCATCAACTGATGGATACAATGTGGTATATTCATACAATGGAGTATTATTCAGCAACAAAAAGAAAATAAATATTTATACATGCTTACCACATGGATGAATCTTAAAATTATTATCCTAATGAAATTAGCCAATCACAGAAGACATATATGATTCCATTTATAGAAAATGCCCCAAATAGGCAGATGAACAGAAAGTAGATTATAGTCACACACCATATAATGTTTCAGACAATGACAAACCACATATACAATGGTAGTCCTTTAAGATTATTATGCTCAAGTTTTATTGTACCTTTTCTATGTTTAGATATGTCTAGATACACAAATACTGTTGTATTACAACTGCCTGCAGTATTCAGTACAGTAATATGCTGTAGCGTAAGAGCAATAGGCTATACCAATTAGGCTACGTGCGTAGTAGGATATACCATTTTGGTTTGTCTAAACATACTCTATCATGTTCACATAATGATGGAATCAGAAACGATGTATTTCTCAGAACATATCCCTATTGTTAAGCAATTGGGATTCCAGGAGTTGGTGCTGGCAGTGCTGGGAAGAAATGGGGAACGACTGTTAAAGGTTATAGAGTTTATTCTTGGGTTAATGAAAATGTTGTAAAATTGATTATTTGTGATGGTTGCACCACTCTCTTTACACTCTTAAATACCACTGAATTTTATGCTTTAAGTGGTAAGCTGTATGTTATGTGAATTATATCTCAATAAAGATGTTATAAAAATCAGGATTATTATAAACTTATGAGGTTGATTTAATTGTGTGGCTTCCATTACTGATAGCCAACAATATTCTGTATTTACTATCATACTGTACTGAGTGATTTACATATCTTAGCTCTTTTAATTCTTACGACATCCCTAGTTGGTGAGCATAGCAAAATGTGTTAGGTACAGGATTTAAAATCTGGGCCTGTCTGATGCTTTCTCCTTGTTTCTTTTTAAAAATTGTATTCCTCTAAATAGTTAATGTATCCATACATTTCATAAAACAAAGTGACATAAAAGGCACACACCCTTGCTCTATCCACCATCTTCCCTCTCCCACAGGTGCAGCTTGTATTAGCTTCTTGTACATCATTCAGCACATATGGATATACAAAGCACATATGGATATACATTTTTATTTCCCCCTCTTTGGCAAATGTAGCATACTATACACATTGTTCAAATATAGTATAGTATGCTATGTTCAAATGTAGCATACATTGTTCCGTACCTTGCTTTTCTCACATCTTTTTTCATAGCTGAGAGTACACCAGTGCCTGGGTGTGCCATAATTTAATTTGCTATTCCCCTAAAGATGGACAGTTAAGTTGTTCCCAAGAACCTATATTTTGAAATTGCATCCAAAGGCAAGAATAAAACTCCTAAGAAATGCAATCGTTTTAAAAATAAATTCCTTTCCTCAAAAATTGACTACTTTGAAAGTGGTAACTCTTCTTAAAATGTGTTGGTTAGTAAATATTGTTAAATATCAATGCAATGGTCTAAATGTTATGTCCCCTCAAAATTTATGTATTGAAATCCTAACCCCCAAGGTGATGGTATTGGGAGGCAGGGCCCTTGGCTGGCCAAAAGGTCATGAGGGTTCAGCCCTCGTGTATGGGATTGGTGCTCTTGCAAAAGTGGCCCCACAGAGATCCCACCCCACTTCTGTGAGGTGACATTACAATGATTAGAAGGCCATTTGTGAGGAAGTGGGCCCTCATCAGACACTGAATCTGCTGGTGCCCTGATCTTGGACTTCTCAGCCTCCTGAATTGTGAAAGAGAAATTTTTGTGGTTTATAAGCTACCTAGGTTATGGTATTTTGTTATCGCAGCTTGAACATATTAGATAATCATCAACAACAAAAAATTAAATGCATTACATCAGAGTGACAGCCTCACATGAACCATGGAAAGATATTCCATCACTATGGACTAGAACTGTGATTCAAAGTCCAGGAATTTCCAAAAACATTCCAAAATCTTTGTATTTATTCAGCATATTGTTTCTGCTAAATAATATTTACAGAGATGAAGAATCAAATATTCATTCTTGAATCATCTGTTACCCCTATGGTGAATTTCTATATGATATATATATATATACATATATATATATATATATACACATATATATATATATATGTATATATATACACACACACACACACACATATACAACTAATCAGTTCATTTGAGAGGAATGAAATTCTAATATTTTTATTATAGCAAACCTAGACCCAAAATATTTTAACTCTAACCAGTCTTTAGAACGTCTACTATCAGTTATAAAACATAAAAACAACTTGACAATTTTCTTTCCTTTTTATTTTTTTTTAAAGAAAGTATTACTTCAATAAAGCTATGGATTTTCTGGAGGATGCATGACATGGTTTGAGCATTAACATGTGAAGAACCGGCTCATTCCTGTAATCCCAGCACTTTGGGAGGCTGAAGTGTGCAGATCACTTTAGTCCAGGAGGTCCAGACAAACTCAGCCAACATGGCAAAACCTCATCTCTACTAAAATTACAAAAAATTAGCCAGGTGTGGTGGTGCACGCCTGTAATCCCAGCTACTTGGGAGGCTGAGGCATGAGAATCACTTGAACTTGGGAGGCGGAGATTGCAGTGAGCCAAGATGTGCCACTGTACTCCAGCCTGGGCAAGAGAGTTGAGACCCTGTCTCAAATAAACCAAAACCAAAATCAAAAACAAAACGTGAAAAACAAGCAATTAAAAGCATAATATCAGCACAGACAAAATATTCAAGAGCTAGAGAACAATCCTGCCTTCCAAACGGAACTGAATGAAAGAATTAAAAATGTACAGCTTTTTAAAGCTAAAGAAAGTGACAATAACTGAATTGAAAAGGCTGAACTGAGCATTATCTTCTCAGAACACAAATATATATTTAGCTTAATAGACCTAAGTACTATCTTAGGAAAAATCTTATATGTTATGCATCTAGGGCAACGAGAGCTGTAGAAAATGATTCTCCAAAGCAAACACACTGCAGGCTGACACTAGTAGAGAAGAGTCAAAGGCACATACAATGCATCACACATGAGTTTAGGTCTCATTCTATAGATTGCCACCAAAGGGAAAAAATGAGCTGCGAAAACCATAGACACTAAACAGAACCTGGGAAGAACTATGCTTGTGGTTGAAGCTTAAAAAACACACACATTTGTATTTTCTGATTATAACTGTAATATGAATTTGCAGAAGATTTGGGAAATATAGAAAAAATAAGAATTAAAATCACCCACTTATCCCACAATCCAGAGAGAACTATTATTAAAATGGTTGGCATATTCACCTGCAGTCCTTTGTTTTTGTACATATAAGAATACACAGTTTTTACAAAATTGGGCTTATATTATACACACAATTTTACACATGGCTTTTCCCCCACCTTGTATGACTTCTTAAGTACTTATATTCTTTGAAGATGTAATTTTAATAACTGCTTTATTTAAGCAGAATTACTTGATTCTTTTCATGTTGCTGGACCTCCAGTTTGTGTCTAAATTTTCTGTTTTCCAAACAGCACTGTGATAGACTTTCTTATCATAATTTTCATATTTCTATCTACTTCTTAAAAGAAACTTAAAAAGTATGTCAATATTTCACATTCAAATTTAAATCATTCAGTGTACCAGCACCTATAAATTCACCATTGGAAGTCTCTGGGGACAAAATGCAAATAATGCATATGAAATAAACAATACCATTTTATTGTCACTTGAAGTCTATATTTATCCTTCTAGAATAGTCATCTTTCAGAGAGCATGTTATTTCCTCTAGGCAATGGACTATTATTAGGTTAATCTAAATGCAATAACATGAAACTTGGCTGACCCAGATTTCTCCAGTATCAGTATGCACGTAATTACAATATTCTGCAGAATGACAAATACTCAAGGCTCTCAAAAATACGTATTTTATCATCTTTTCATTTAAAATGATGTACAATGGACTCTAAAATAAAATAAATAAAGGTTATAGCCAATGAAGGTTGATAGCAACCAAATCTTATGTAGACACTGAAGTTACATACAGTGTAACTTGGAGTTTTACTCCAAATTCTGGCTTTATTTCGTCACTTCCACAGTTATCGGGATCTTAAGTGTTCTCTTCATATTGAAGTTATTTATAATTCCTGTTAAGAATTATATACGCTTCTTAACAGTCCAGTCTTAGACTCACTATGGCCTATTTTAAAAATGATTCTACTTTCAAGAAGTTAAATGGGGTTCTCACAATCTCTAAAGTGTATGTGTATAACGCATTCATGTATATTTATACATATCTAAAACGTTTTTCTCCCACTAACCAGTGAAAAGCAAAATAAAAAAACAACAAAAATTGTACTTATATCACTGGTCATAGTAACTACAGAATCACTCAAATTCTAAAGCCTCCTCACAATTCAAAGTCAGGTAAAGATAGCTAGAGCCGGACTGTACAGTCATGCAGGCTGCACACTACACAACTCTAGTGAGTGCCATCGTAACCTCATCAATGTGACTGGTATTCTTTGGGGTTGTGCAGTATACAATCCATACAGCTGTATGTGATGGCCTTGAAGTTAGCTCAGATAATTCTGTTTGCTCATCCATTACTTATTTGTAAATCCTTCTCTCTAGTGAGCTATGAAAAATGTTTTTGGAGGGAAATAACTTTTAAATCTGTATACTTTTCTCCATGAAGAAAATTCTGCAAAGAAACAATGACAAATTCTCCCTGGCTCCCGTCTGTCATATTAGTAAGGTATTCTTTCTTCCCATCTCCCCTTCCATCCACCTATCAGGAAGCAACAGGGTACCTTGCGTGAGTAACTGTAGATTTCTGACTTCTTCTCGCACCTTCAGCTGGAGCACCTGTTGTAAGATGTGCTGCCGGAGGTTCTCCTGGGCAATCCCCATTCGCTCGAGCTTTTTGTCAGTAAGTCTCAGCAGGGCTCGCCCTGCAGGGTTTTAAGAAATAAAAGGAAAAGCAAATGAACTACTTGCTGAAGAAAGATGTCCATTTTGGTCTTAGCTAACCCTTCCATCACAGAAGTTTCTACCTAAACACAGACATTTTGGAATAAAGGTCCTCCATTATTGTTGCTGATACAAATGGGTTATCTGGATGAAAAAATATACATATTTAAAAGAGAACCCTAACTTTTAATTGAACATTGGGAAACCCCACTGACTCACCCATCCAGTTAGATTGTGTGACTCACATATTCAGTTAGATAAAATAGGAAAACCTTAACCTGGATATTTGGGTCACAAATTGCACGTTTCCATAGAAACAATGCTCTTCATTGGGGGCTGGATTCTCAGGCTGGCCCACAGGAGGCCAAGTCACTGACAACCCAGCTGAAGAACTGGATGCTGTAACAGTGGTATATATAGAAACTCTAGCAATGTGTAGCACAAGATATAATAACATTTCTGTGAAACACGCATTTAAAGTCCAGTTTTAATCTGCAGGTAACTGACACTCCTGCTGTGCCCCTGGCTTTGGGCTGGAGGTTCCATCTCCAGCTGGTGGGAGCTATGCCTTAATCCCTATTATTGGCCTAATGCAAGGGGCCTAGCAGGGCTGAGAGGGAGAAAAGCAGGGTAAAAAGGGCATTCTGTTGGGCATGGTGGCTCACGCCTGCAATCACAGCAATTTGGGAGGCCAAGATGGGTGGATTGCCTGAGGCTGGGAGTTCGAGACCAGCCTGACCAAAATAGAGAAACCTCGTCTCTACTAAAAATACAAAAATTTAGCAGGGTGTGGTGGCACATGCCTGTAATTTCAGCTACTTGGGAGGCTGAGGCAGGAGTATCACTTGAACCCAGGGGGTGTAGGTTGCAGTGAGCCAAGATGACGCCATTGCACTCCAGCCTGGGCAACAAGAGTGAAACTCCGTCTCAAAAATAAATAAATAAATAAATAAATAAATAAAGACATCCAAAGAGGGCAAAAACAAGGCACCTCGAGCTATGAGTGCCTGCAATGTGCAGACACCTTGGGCTATGGTCAGCTGGCATGGCCTCCCTTCAAAGTTTATTTCCCTACATACTTCTCTTCCTACTGTGATTTCTATCAAATTCTCCTCCACTCTGTGCTTGCCCTAAAATAAGCTTATTTCTAGTTTGAGGGTTTACTGCAAGAAATAAAGAGAGTGCTGATTGCTAAATGCCCATAGCACGACCCTCTACTCTTCTCCGACATTCCTACTCATCACATCTGCAGATCTTTTTTCATTTCCACAGATGAAGAAGAGACAGAGTCAGCTACATGTGATGAATGATGTATTTAGGTGTATTATCATATACATTTCACAAGGAGACAGGAGAACGGAGAAGACCAGTTAGCAGCAGCTTGTGTTGTTTATGTTTCTAGTTTCCTTCCTTTTAACCTTTGCTAAGTACATTAGTCAGGATAAGTTAGTTTATATGCTGTTGTAAAAAACAACCTCAACATATCAGTGACTATGACAAACTTCATTTCCAGTTTATTCTGCATGTCAACTGCAGGTCTACCCATCTTGAATGCTGCTGATCAATGTAACAGAGGGAGAAGAGAAGGTGCTAGAAGATCTTCATGCCATCAATGCTCAGTCATTCATAAATCATTGGCCAGAACTAATTGCATGAACATGTCCACCCACAAAAGGGCATCCAATTGTACTCCCAACATGTGCCCAGAAGTGAGATATTTAATAAGCAGCAATGGTGAGAGTCATACTAATATAGACGTGGTCCTGGGCTGATGCCTGGAGAGGAAGTGGGTTTTTGGATGTGTGCATGTTTGTGATGGTTGGGGGTGGAGGTCTGAAGCTTCAGTGGAACCTGTATTTGTAAGGGGAATCCTACATAACTAGAGCTCAGGCTTGGCAACACCAGGCAGACCGTGGTAGTCATGAGAAAGAAAAGGAAGGAAAGGACAAAATCAGACTCAGGTAATTCCCATTGCCTTCTCTGGTTAGTGGACTAATGGGTCCCTAAAGATGTCCGTGTTCTCATCTCTGGAACCTATTAATTTCTTATCTTACATGACAAAAGGGACTTGCAAATGTGATGAAGGTAAGGAGGATCTTGAGATGGGAGAGTAGCCTTCATTATCCAGGTGAGTCCAATCTAATCACAAGGGTCCTTAGGCGTGAAAGAGGAAGATGGGAGAGCCAGAGAGAGATGTGACAATGGAAGCAGAGGTCAGAGCGAAGTGGCCAAGAGCCAAGGAATTCAGGCAGCCTCTAAAAGCTGGAAAAGGCAAAGAGATGAATTCTCTCTCACACCTTCTAGAAAGCAGCTGCACCAACATGCTGAATTTAGCCCTACGAAACCCACTTTTGGAGTTCTGATCCCCCTAAGTGTAAGACAATAAATTTCTGTTGTTTAAAGCCATGGGAGTTTGTGATATCTGTTATAGCAGCAGTTAGTCTTGTGACTTAATTTACATGTTTTTAAGAAGTCAAACAGATGGCTTTAGATTTCCTTCCCTTTCCCCATTTCTGGCTGCTGGCATAGCTGGCATACACAAAGGTAAAAAAGTAGAGGAGTGCTAAGGAATGGTGAGCCTGAGTGCCAGGCTTCCAGGACAGTCCTGCAGTCCAATCCTCTGCTCACTGTCCGACTTTGGCCCAGAAGTTTCACTCCAAAAACAAAGAATGGGGCTTAAATATCATTTATATGGATAACTGGCCTCCAAATAACAGACATCTACCACTTTATACATGTCGTAAACTTAGAAACACTGCATAAAACACCCCCTGAAGCTCCGATGATCTTAATCCCTCCCAACATAAAAATATAGATCACCCTCCCTCCTTTCTGTTCCCAATTATCTGGGCTGTGGTTTCACAAGCTGTGGCATTTCCTAGCGAGACTGCCGAGGCACTGGTAAAACACACAGCTGCTTCTGTCTTAAGCTGGTTGGGCCATCATTACAACACAGTGTTAAGGCATCAGAGGGAGGGTTTTATTCCAGTGCACACAGCTCAACTTTTCTTTGTTTGATGCCTCCCTATAAAACTGTAGCCCCAGCCTTTCCATAAATGCATCTGATTGGTTCAAGTATAGATACGTAGCCCTACCAGAATGTTATTTCTACTTTGGTGGGTTAATAGCATTGGGTTTAAAGATACGAGTCAGAAAATTCTTTCAGTTATAAAAAAAGTTATACAAGTCTGTTCATTTTCTTTGTGATACAATCATGCTTATGAACATGTCACACATTAAATGCCCAACTGTTCAAATTATTTAATCCCAATCCTGAGAACACAATTATTTCTACTCTGTCGGAAGAGAAATTGAGAAGTTAAAGAATATTTAAAACATGACAGCTTGTCCTAATTTTTCCCACTATACATTTGGTTGTGCTTTATCTTCCTTGATAGGAAAATAAAAAGGTTACTATTCAAGAAAGATTTAGGATAACATTTATTTCAAAATTTCCTGATAAAATCACTTCTAGGAAAGATCATGACCTGTACACCAAAAACCTTAACAAAATCTGATTCATGGTCTTCCCTGGGTGTTTTCTACAGATTGGTGGTTCTGAAAAATTTCTATAATAATTAAATCATTTCTAGGAGCAAATGTCCCATCAATCTCCTATTCCACCACCTCCTGCTGAATACAAAATAAATAAATGTCCAAATAAGTGTGGTACTGTTTTGATGAGGTATCGGGGAAGTGATAAGTAAGCAATCAATCAAATTATTTTATAATTTGTGTTAATTTTTGTTGGTTATCATAAAATTCAGTTGTTAGTTCAACAAACACTTATTGAACACTCACTATGCCCCTGTTACTTTGTCACCCTCCCGGGTACGATGATGAACACAGCAGACAGGGTCACTTTTGAAGCCTTCAGGCTGACAAGGAAGGTAGCTCATGGCAAATGTCTACGGGTATGTGATGAATGCTAAGAGAGGCAAATATAGGAGCTCAGAACGGGGTAATCTAACCTAGTCTGGGCATCGGGAAACTGTTAATGTGTAATGGACATGTAACCTAGGACTTAAGGAGGAAGCAAGAATTAGACAAAACATACTGATAGAGCAAAGATTTTTTAAAAGTTGCCACATGAATGAATAAAGAGGGGGCTGCTATCATAGATGAGACAGGAGCCCCGTCCCAGCTTGAACATTCCCTGCCGCTGCTCACAGGAGTCTCTTTGCCACCTTGATCTGTAGTCCTCTGTCAACAGAGAGGAGGATCAAGGAGTGAATAATCAACTCAATCTCAAACAAGAAGCACCAACTGAATTGCCTGATACCATCAAACTGGTTATAACAGTTATTAGGTGACCTGGGCTGCTGGGCCCTTCACTGGCTCACAGACTCTAGGGGTTAGAAGAAGCTTAAATTTTTTCACATTGATCTTACTCCCTGCCTTTTACTCTTTTCCTTTATCAAGTATTTATTGAGCACCATTATGTGCCTGCCACTATTTGGGGTGCTGTGGATATGGAGATGAGTAGTGTCTTCTGCCTGTCTGGAACTCACCATTTAGTGTGGGAGGAAGGTGACATACAAATAAATCAACAACTAGATTTAGATCTAGAGACAGACGTATGATCTCAGATAGTCATAAATGCTCTGAAGAAAAGGCAGAATGAAGGGGCAGACAGGGACCCCTATTAAAAAGATGGGGGCTATTGTAGTTGGGGTGGTTAGAATAGGAAGGCCTCTTTGAAGGGGTGATGATGGAACCAGAAAGTTAGAATGAGGAAATAGAAGCATCAACGCAAACAGAGGAATGACAGGGAGACTGGTGTCACTAGGACAGAGCAGGTGAGATAAGAGGTTTGAAATGAGGTCTCAGAGAAGACAGGGTCAGATCACACAGGGCCTTGAAAGCCCTGCAGAGGACTATGGATTTTATTCTTCTGGATGTGGAAAGTTTTGAGCAAGGATAATTTGGGCATGGTATCAGGAATAAAAGAATCCCCCTGGTCACTATGTAGAGAATGGATTCGGGGCAGAGGTATGTGTGGGAGAAAAGAAGAGTCCACGGACTACCACAGTCATCTAAACAGGAGGTATCGGTGTTTTTGTACTGGAGTGGAGGAGAAGAATAAGAAACAGTAAAATTCTGGATATATTTTTAATAACATTACAATGCCCAGAAACGGGGTCTGAGGGAAAGGCAGACATCAGAGATGACTCACATTTTCAACCTGAGCCACCAATGGCTGGGGCACCATTTCCGAGCAAGACATTGAGTCACTGCTCAAGAAAGGATGCGTTGGAAGGAGGAAATCCTGGTAGTATTCGTGCTATTTTTTCTTTTGAGAGCACTTGGGATATGGAGAAGAATAAACATGATAGAATTAAACAAAGAAAAACAATTAAAACATTCTTATTTTCTTGAATGCTCTTATTCCTTCAGGACTCTCCTGGAACCCCAAAGCTCTGAGTTGACTGGCAGTAAGGTAAGCACAGGCATATGCTGGTGGAACTTAGAGAAATCAGAGGGACCTCTTACAACCCAGCTCTGTATTGATTAGCCCTATTAGATGCCTTCAGAGCTAAAGATATTCTCTGGAACTCCTTGTAGAGGCCAGGGATATTCAGTGAGGATATTCCCACAGCAGGAGCACGGTGCTCTGCTAGTAATCTTGGAAAATTAGAGTTTTGCTGCAATCTGAAGCTTGAGCATACATAGAAAAAGCATGACTGCATGTGCTCCACTAGAATCCCAGCAACACAAGAGCAAGTGTGATGGTTACTTTTATACACCAGCTTGACATGGTTATGAGGTGCCCAGGTACTGAGTCAAACAAGTCATCACCAATTCTGGATGATTGGGGATGGGATTAACATTTAAATTGGTAAAGTGGATAATGCAGACTGCCCTCCATAATGTGGGTGGGCCTCATCTAAGCAGTTGAAGGCCTGAGTAAAACAAAATGCCAACCCTCCCTGGACTAAGAGAGAATTCTTCTGCCTAATAATGGCCTTTGCGCTGGGACACTGGTTCTTAATTTTATAGCAGCCTGCCATCCTCTGGACTCAAACTAGTACATTAGCTCTTCCTGGTTCAACAGCAGCTTCTGGCCTGTTAACTCCACCTGGGACACTGGTTCTGCAGATTCTGGATTTGCCAGCCTCCGTCACTACATGGGCCAATTTCTTATAGTAAATCTCTCTCTGTATGTACATGTATACGTATATGTGTGAATACATATGCTCATACTATGCAAATACCCAAAAAACAAACTGGTTTTGTTTCTCTGGAGGACCCTAACATGCTGGGTCTCACCTGTCAGGTGCCCTATTACCCCCAAGATTACCTGGCGCTGCCTCTGTGCTGGCACACAGTAGTGCTCATAAGTAAATTGAAACACATATCCTTAGTGCTACTAAATTAACATAAAGGTTATCATCTTTATCACAAATTGATGCTCTCAAGGTGACTGAATTACTTACATCAGAAAAGATGTAAGAGACTTGATTGGAAGCTGTTGGGTAAAACAACAACAGCAGGAAGAAGCTGGACATATAGAGGGAGGAGGCCCCATTTTGTTGTGGTGACCACAGAAACACATGCCAATTGAAAGGGATAGAGAACAAGAGACTAAATGAGGCTTAAAGAAAGAAGAGTGCCTTTTTCTATTTTTCAGCACACACCAAGTGAGACTACAAACCTTGCTGAGCAGAAGAGCAGCAAGAAAAGGTGAGGGATAAGAATCGCAGAGTAGTTCATTCATTTCCTGTGGTTGCCATAACAAACCATCACAAACACAGGGGCTTCAAACAATAGAAATTTACTCCTCATAGTTCTGGAAGTCAGAAGTTCAACATCTGTTCCATTGGGCTAGCATCAACGTGTCGGAAGGGCCACACTTCACTCTCTCTGGAAGCTGTAGGGCACAATCTGTCCTCTGATATGCCTGTTTCTACCAGCTGCCAGCACCGACTTGCATGTGGCCACAAATCTCTGCCTCCATTCTCATATCACTTTCTCCTCTTGGGTGTGTACAATCTCACTCTGCCTTTCTCTTACAAGGGCACTTGGGGTTGGATTTGGAGCCCATCTGAATAACCTGAGAAAATCTCCCCATGTGAAGATCCTTAACTTAGTACATCTGCAAAGATCCTTTGTCCTTATAAGGTAACATTTTCAGGTTCCAGGGATTAGGATCTGATGCTTTTGGGTGGATATAGTTCAGTCTATCACAGCTGAAAGGAACATTTGAGTTTCTGACTCTGGCACAGGATTCATTGTGCCCCATATGGAGAAGTGAGGCACAGAGAAACTGTCCTGCCTAAAACAGCACAGGAGATGAGATAGAGACTCAGGTTTAGACCTTGTCTCTGGATTTCAAGCCCAGCCTGCTCTCTGGTCTCTATTCCAGGTGCCCTTCATATTCTGCTCAGATAATTGCAACGGACAGCCTGGCACAACTTTTCAAGATAAATGATTACATGTCATAAGGCATGCTTGGAAATGACAGGGCAAGCTGGAGGTGAGCCAAGAGTGGCCACAGACCCTGTCCTATTGGGAAATCTCAGTGCCACTGTAAGTGGTTGGAGGGGAGAGGTATGCCACTTTTTCCCAGAATGAATTACAAGGCCTCTTTTCTGCCAGAAATAGATTATCACTGGACAGTTCCCCAAATAAATGGCCCTTTGTGCACTGGGTTAGCTCCCAAACTGCTCTCAGGTAAAGGCCTGTGTCATGCACTAAGCAAATGCCTCTGGCTCCACCCTGGTCCTGGCTGAGCCAGAGCAACAGGCACTGGGCATACAACTAGTGTTCCATAGCTCAAACTTGTGTTTCTCCAATCACGCCATTACTCCAAAATTAGAATTTTGGGAACAAAGAAACGAGAGTCCAAATCACAAAAGCATGGGATCACAGCTAAAAGGTTGTAGATAAATTCCTAGGAAAACATAATCTGAGTCTTAATTTACTCATCTCTACAATGGGGTTGAAAACTACACTATCTCATCGAATGACCATGAGAGTCAAATGAAATAATACATACATAGGGCTTTTGCAACTTGGAACCACAATGGTAACACAATTTGGGTACTACTGTTCCTTGGCTGGCCACCACCTCTTCTTACTCTTCCGCCTCCTCCTCATCCCCTCCTCCTCCTCTCAACAGTAGTAATAATAATACCAAATGCCCATGGTGGAGTTACTCTGTTAAACACTATCCTAGTAGCTTTACATAGATTAACTCATTTCAACAGTTTTCTGAAGGTACTATTATTATCTATGATTAAGAGCTATAAAACAGCTAGAGTCCTTATACCTGATAACCTGCAGATCTGGGATACAAATATAGGCAGAAGCCATGCTCTCAACCACCTCCCTAAACTGCTCCCCAGAAATACTTTATACAAACCTACATACTCCTCAAGGCCACTTCTTGCATAGAGAACAGAACTCATGAGCAAATAAGAGGCTGAGGGTCAGGAAAACATCTTCATCTCTGAGGGCTTAAATGCAAGCAGTGGGAACATTCTCATAGCATCATTATGCACAAGGGCATAATGGTTCACTTGGTGGAGAATGACAGGGAAATGATGGGTCTCTGAATGCGGCCATCACACAGATTCACAGACTGTTTGTACATGTAACATAGACTGAACCTGCTATACTACTAGAAACTAGCAGACAAGGATAAATAATATAATTTCCCTGCCAGAGGGACAGACAAGGTTTATTGCAAGCCCATAAGAGGGGCATTTAACTCATCGGGGGACCTTGAACAAACCCCCAAAATCAAGAATGTTACCAGGAAGGGCATTCAAGGCACAGGGAACAGCACAGACAAAGACAGAGACCTAAGAACTAGAAGGCACTCTAAGGAGTCTCCAAGAAGCTCTATATGACTGTGTGAACCTGCAGCAGGGAGTTTGCAGGGCTATATTCACTGTTTCATGCTTGGTCTTAGTCTGTTCCTTTATTTTTACCTTCCACCACAAAGCAGCTCATGTGGGACACAAGCGATGATAGTCCCAATAGTAAAACCCTCCATTTGTACCACTAATACTATGAACACTTCATTTTTGCCTACACTACATCTCTGCTCATTTCTGATCAAAGTCTTTTGGGAGCTGCTTTTTTTTTTTTTTTTCACCTTGTAGGGTTTTTAACAGTTAAAAGCAATTTCCCTGTAGTACTTTTTACGTCCAAAGTACTATATAATTTTCCTGCTTATTATGTTTATCTTTGGATTCACGTCTACTCCTTCCCATAATGTAAGCTCCATGAAAGCAGGGCTCCCTTGAGGTTCTCAAGTGTCTAGCTAGAGCCTCACTCAATGTAGGCACTAAAAAAATACTTGTAAAATTAATGCTGGGTATGTGACCCAGACCAGAATATATATTTCTTTGCTGGGATTGTTATGGCCACTAAGAAGAAAGTTCTTGGCTGGGCGTGGTGGCTCACGCCTGTAATCCCAGCACTTTGGGAGGCCAAGGTGGGCAGATCAAAAGGTCAAGAGATTGAGACCATCCTGGCCAACATGGTGAAACCTCGTCTCTACTAAAAATACAAAAATG
Source organism: Cacajao melanocephalus (assembly GCA_963573385.1). NCBI lineage: Eukaryota > Metazoa > Chordata > Mammalia > Primates > Pitheciidae > Cacajao > Cacajao melanocephalus. The sequence goes on from CAUYLG010073346.1 coordinate 61,433, forward strand.
AGCTGGGCATGGTGGCACATGCCTGTAGTCCCAGCTTCTTGGGAGGCTGAGGCAGGAGAATTGCTTGAACCTGGGAGGTGGAGGTTGCATTGAGCCAAGATCGTGCCACTGCACTCCAGCCTGGTGACAGGGCCAGACTCTATCTCAAAGAGAAAAAAAAAAAAGAAAGAAAAGTTCTCTTTCTTTCTTCAACTACTTCCGAAGGGACAATATAATGCTAGACTTGCTATTAGTGGCTGTCTTTACCACTCTATGGAGGGAATTTCCTAGAGAATTAAGCCAACAGAGAGAGCAGAGCTGGGAAAGAGAAAAGTGGCGTGAGAGGAGAAAGCCAGAGGAGAGAGAAAGAAAACATTATTTGGTTTCTTGAATACAGTCTGGCCTGAAGTCAGATACCCCTGAACTCTTGGTTATGTAAGTCAATATGTGGCAGGAGATGGGGATAAGCTAGTTGAGCTTGTTTGTACCACTTGCCCCAAGAGAATCTTGACTTAATGTCCTAGTTTATGAGGGATTCTCAGTTAAGTCACTGTACGGCCATTCCTTTCCCCATTTCACAAAAGCCTCTCCTGGTGTAAGTGGGTAAGAATGATAGGAACTTATAGTAATTGCTTCACAAAAAGTTAATAATTGGTAAATGTGAGTATTTCAGTTAGAATTCCTTACAAGTTATTTGAAGTACACCTTAATCTGACTGCATACTTATATATGCTTGATGCATCCACAACCTCCTTGTAAAATTATACCAGAGGTCATAAACTCAAATACTCTTGTCAGGTTAACATAATTGTGTAAAGAGAAATGCTCTAAGGGATGACTAAGAAAAGATGACTAAGAAAAGCAGCAGGGTGCAGTGGCTCATGCTTATAATCCCAGTACTTTGGGAGGCTGAGGTGGGAGGATCACCTGAGGTCAGAAGTTTGAGACCAGCTTGGCCAACGTGGTGAAACCCTGTCTCTACTAAAAATACAAAAAGAAAACAAATAGCTGGGTGTGGTGGCATGCACCTGTAGTCCCAGCTACTGGGGAGGCTGAGGCAGTAGAATCACTTGAACCTAGGAGGAGGAGGGTGTAGTGAGCCAAGATTGTGCCACTGCACTCCAGCCTGGGTGACAGAGCAAGACTCCATCTCAAAGAAGGAAAGAAAAAGGTCAGGTGCTGTGGCTCATGCCTGTAATCCCAGCACTTTGGGAGGCCAAGGTGGGCAGATCATGAGGTCAGGAGTTTGAGACCAGCATGGCCAACAGAGTGAAACACCCATCTCCACTAGAAATACAAACAAACAAACAAACAAACAAAAAAAACAGCCAGGCATGGTGGCAAGCACCTGTAATCCCAGCTACTCAGGAGGCTGAAGCAGGAGAATTGCTTCAACCCGGGAGGCAGAGGTTGCAGTGAGCCGAGACTGAGCCATTGCATTCCAGCCTGGGTGACAGAGTGAGACTCCATCTCAAAAAAAAAAAAAAAAAAAAAGGAGGAAAGAAAAGAGAAGGTAGACTGTCTGTAGCAGACCAATTTTTTTTTCCCCTAAAATGGACAATTCCAATCCATTCTTGCTATGGTAGAATACAAGTTAAGTATTGCTACTTCTTTTATTTTTAATTAGGTACAACTGAAAATCCAGAAGTACTATGAAATCTCCAAATTTAAAATTTGCTAATTTTTCCATACTCTGAGAGCCAAATAAATTATGTATATATGGGTCATAGTTGGCTTACAAGCTGCTACTTTCAAATTTAACTTTTTTTTTTTTAACCCTCCTTCCTCCACATCCCTTCAACTTTTAGCACAAAGGAATTCAGGCAGCCTTGTTTTAAAGGTTTCGGCTGACTTTAGGAATGGACTCCAAGTTCCATGATTCCATTCTGTGCAGCCTATTCTAACGCAATAACCAAGACCAGGTCTGAGCTAGCCCTTCATTTTTCATAACCCAGAAATGCACTGCAAATCTAGCTTCTTAAGTAACCCTAGTCCAATGTCTGATTTCCTGAAGATGACAACGAATCACCTGATACCAGAGCTAGCAAGGATTCCAAGGTCAGCCAACCCATTGCCTCATTTGCTGGCAAGAATACACACAAAACCTTCCAAGACCAATAAATCTCCTCTCACTTCTACCTGAGAGCACAGCCCACTACCAAGCCCGGTCACTCATTTGGTTACATTTAGATGATTAGCAGTTAATTGAAGGCCCCTTCTCTGGGCCAAGAAAGAGAAGGGTTAAGGGAAATTTGTACTGCGGTTACTGTAAGTAATTTACCATACTGATGGGAACTGTGTATTGATTTTTTTTTAACCTGTCTGGGGTAAAAAGACTATTTTAGACAATCTATTATTTTGGCTGAATATATTCAGGTGCTGATGTTCACAGGAGAAAATTGGAATAACATTAATTCCCACCTGAAATAGAAATTCAGAAAGAAATATATTACAGTGCTTTTCAAACAGAAAATGTGACCCTGCATTGTCTTCAGCTCTCCAAAAAGGAATAGCAGCTCCCAAACAGTAAGTTAAAGGTTAAATATTCTACAGTGTCTCTTAGTACATGTAGTTACCAAATCCCATCCAAAGATTATTTTTTAAAAACCCTAAAACATTTTGTTTGGGAATTTTGTTTTAGTCCCTGAGAAGACTCAGTAATTGCTTGCCTTGTACCTCAGAGCAGATTTTCAAGCAAAGAAGTCTGGTACCAACATAAGGGAGACTATAATGGAAGATTTACGATATAATAAACAACCTTCAAGGTCTTTTCTGTTTTTGATAGGTAGACCAAACCTCTTGGTACTTTTATGTGTCAGCATTTGTACGCACTGGTTTGGGATTCTCTGTTTATGAAGTGTCACTAGGTGGTGAGAAACCACTAGGCATTAGGTATCTTTTAAAATTAATTGCCAAGAAGCATGTAAAGTGTCTATTGACAAGTGTCTTACTCCCCTTCAATATTCTACTTTGCGGCCATAACAACCAAACACATAAGCATAGGGTTCACAAGCTGAAGAGAACAGGCACTGGGCATGTGAATTAATTTGAGCCAGTACCTAGAGCCAAAGTACTGTTCAAAAAAGTTTTCAGTCTACTTTGAACAGTATGTCTACTTTGACATTCTTTTCCTAATACTGAGGGATTTATATTCCTTAAACTTGTAAATGATACATCTTATTAGTATTAGGGATTTCTTAGGTAGAACAATTAACAAGTATTGTCCCAGCTTCAGATAGAGTCAATAGAAGAGATGGTAACAGTACTCTTGCCTTCATGGAGCTTAAAAATTACCTGCAAATGTTAAGACCAGCGGGGATTAAATAGCTACAAAAACAATAGTGTGATAAAACTCTGTAGCCATGACCATGAAAGACCATGAGATACATTAGGAAAGTTCTGGTTAAAAAAAAAAAAAAAGAGGTTTTGGGTTTGTTGTTGAAAGCCCAGGGCTGGATTAGCCAGTCATTAGCTGTGTGGTCATTGCTGCGGTAATTTACCTCTCCAGGACTCCGTTTCTTTGCTGGCAAAATGGGAATAATATGATACCCTCTTTCTCTGTGTTGTGCTGAGTAACTACGCACTGCAGTAAACACCATAAAAAGTACTGCCACTGTCTTCAGGAAACAGACCTAAAGAAAGGTAAGAGGTCGCCCAAGACCCTATGAGGAGCTGTGTAGCTCACTCCAAAACTATGACGGGAGCACCCGAAAGGATGGGATCCTGATGACGATCCTGGGAGATCTAAGGATAAAGGGGTAAAAAAAAAAAAGGAAATTATATTACATGACAAATTTCAAAAGTCATCTATGTGATATGCAAATAGACAAACTTTTCTGCTCCACTTTACCTAGAACAGGGCATTAGTGACATTTGGGGCTAGGTAATTGTGATGGGAGCTATCGTAGGCACTGCAAGATGCCGTGTGGCATCCTTGGCCTCTACCTTCTAGATGACAATAGTACTCTGCACCCCGACTTGTGTCAATCAAAAATGTCTCAGATTTTTGGCAAAGGCTTGCTGGAGGGCAAAAGTGCCCCTGGTTGAGCACCATTTCTTTAGAGGTTTGCTTTCAACCAACTGATTCTCCAAATGTTAACTCAAGGGCCAGAATAATTCTCAGTATTAGGGGTTTATAGGACTCAAGTTGGTAAGGAGGCAAAACAACAAAAAAACTTACTTTTAGGAAAAATCATCCACTACATGTCAGGTTCTTTTCTACCAATTGTCCTAATTTAATCCACATCAACACCCTACTCTTATTGCCATGTCAAGGATAAGGAAATAGAAGTTCATGGAGACAAAGTAAAAACACACAAGTAGCAGAACAGGGATTTCTTTTTCTTTTTTTTTTTTCTGTTTGAGAGAGGGTCTTGCTCTATCATGTAAGCGGAGTGCAGTGGTGTGATCATGGCTCACCACAGCTTCCAACTCTCAAGACTAAGCAATCCTCCTACCCCAGTCTTCAGAGTATCTGGGACTACAGGTGCACACCACCATGGCTGGCTAGGTGTTTGTTTATGTATACTTTTTAAATTTAATTTTATTTTTTATTTTTTTATTTTTGAAAGAAAGAAAAAGAGAGGAAAGAAAGTGAGAGTGAAAGAAAGAAAGAAAAAAAAAAGAATGTAAGAGAGAAAGAAAGAGGACGAGAAAGAGGGAGAGAGAACGAGATTCTTGTTCTATTGCCCAGGATAGAATTGCATAGCATTTCACAGGTTTAAATAAAATATTGGTTGGCTGCTTGTTTGTTATTTTTTTTTTTTTTTTGTAGAGATAGGGTCTCCTTATGTTGCCTGATCTCGATCTCCTGGGCTCGATCTCCTGGCCCATCCTCTGGCCTTGGCCTCCCAAAGTGCTGGGATTACAGATGTGAGCCACAGTGCCCAGCTCAGAACAGGGAAATTCACTCAGTTCTACAAGTAAAAATATTCATGCTTTTTTTTTTTTTTTTTTTTTTGCTTTTTTTTTTTTTGAGACAAAGTTTCACTTTTGTTGCCCAGGCTGGAGCGTAGCGGTGTGATGCTGTAGCGGTGTGATCTTAGCTCAACGTAACTTCTGCCTCCTGGGTTCAAACGATTCTCCTGCCTCAGCCTCCCAAGTAGCTGGGATTACAAGCGCCCACCACCACGCCTGGCTAATTTCTTATATTTTTAGTACAGATGGTCTTTCTCTGAGTATATGAAGAGAACTTTTGGAAAGGAAGATAATCTTTCCTTGTCTTTTTATTTCGAGCCCTCATTAAAGTATCATTCATTAAAGTGGAAGTATCACTTACACCTATATACAATTCTAGAAAAAATAAAAACTGCTTGACAAAGTAGATCAGTGGAATTGCTGGAGAAAGGCTGGGAAGAGAGAGATGGATTAAAAATAAAATGAGCAAACTTTGGAAAGTGAGAGACATGTTCATTAATTTGATTATAGTGATGGTTTCATGGGTGTGTTCATAGGTCAAAACTCATCACACACTTTACATATGTGCAGTTTATTGTGTATCAGTTATACTTCAGTAAAGCTTTTTTTTTTTTTTTGAGACAGGGTCTCACTCTGTCATCCAGGTTAGAGTACAGTGGCACAATCACAGCTTGCTGCAGCCTTGACCTGGGCTCAGGTGACTTTCCCACCTCAGCCTCCCAAGTAGCTGAGAATACAGGCACAGGCCACCATATCCTGGTAATTCTTAACATTTTTAGTAGAGATGAGGTCTCACTGTGTTGTCCAGGCTGGTCTCAAGCAATCCCCCTGCTTCCACCTTCCAAAGTGTTGGGAAGGCCCAGTAAATTTTTTTTCTTTTTTTTAAATAAATGGCTGTGGAAGGGTGGAAGAGAATGCAAAAGTGTGATATATCAGAGAAAAGTAGAGTTCAGATAACTTAGGCTGAATCAAACCACAGTTCCCTACAATAATTAGTTCTAATGACTGGTATGAACTTCATGCGGTGCCATCTAGATCCTGCTTAAGGACTAAAGAACTCCCCAGCTGCTTGCTACTGACAGCTTCCAGCCTTCTGGGAATTTCCCTGAGCTAAGAAAAGCCACCTTGCTCAAGGTCATGCTTCTTTTTCTGCGACTAGCCTGCATCCAGTGACTGGTAGATGAGGGAAGCAGGAGGTATGAAGGTACCTGTCCCAGGTACCCCAGTTCCAACTCAAGATAACTTGGAATCCTAGAGCTGGAATCCCCAGAGCTCCCCGTGGGGTTGACAGAGGTCTCACTGTGGCTGAATCACAGCCCAACATCTTCTGACCAATCCTGCTTCTTTCACTGCTCTCACAAGTATTAAACATGAGGACACCACCCAATAAGCTTCTGAAAGGTAGATTTCCTTCTCTGAGACTGCTTCATGGGGAACAAAAACTCTGGCAGGGCTTCACTGGGTCAAGGGGTACCCAGCCAATTCTCTGACACAAACATTCCATGTTGCCTGTGACGGTTTTAAAACAGCCTAGGAGGCTTTACTGTACCATTTAAAAGGCTTCTAGGATACCTATCTCTATAGTTAGTAGGTGTGTGTGAGGGGAATAAAAGACTTTGAATAGTGGCCTCTGCAATACATAATTAGTAAAATAAATCTGCTGCTAAAAATTCTGTGTGTATCACCTATTGATTTTATGTGTGCCTCATTTTCCATAAAATACTATGCGCACTACATAATCACAGGGCACGATGTACTTGAGCACCATGTAAATCATAAATAAATACATATGTATGCATACACATGCATATATTTTCACACACACAAACATTTATGTACAATCTATTTTACAGAGGGCTTGTTCTGCCAGGCACTGTGATAAGTGCTCGACACGAATTATCCCATTAGATTCTCAAAGGTAGGCACGATTACTTTCTTCTCACTTTTCAGAGGAGCAAACAAAAGCACAGAGTGGTTAAGGATCCTGACGAACACTTTGCAGCCAGAAGAGGTGATACCTTGGGTCAAATCTAGGACAACCAGATTTCAAACCTTATAATTCTAATCACTATATGACACTGAACATTATTTTATTTTATTTATTATGCTTTAAGTTCTGGGGTACACGTGCAGATCTTGCAGGATTGTTACATAGGTATACACATGCTATAGTGGTTTGCTGCCTCCATGCCCCTGTCACCTACATTAGGTATTTCTCCTAATGTTATCCCTCCCCAATCTCCCCACTCCCTGCTATCCCTCCCCTATCCCCCCAGCCTTTAATAGACCCCAGTGTGTGATGTTCCCTTCCCTGTGTCCATGTGTTCTCATTGTTCAACACCCACTTATGAGTGAGAACATGTGGTGTTTGGTTTTCTGTTTTTGTGTCAGTTTGCTGAGAATGATGGTTTCCAGATTCATCCATGACCCTGCAAAGGACATGAACTTATCCTTTTTAATGGCTGCATAGTATTCCATGGTGTATACATGCCACATTTTCTTTAACCAGTCTATCCTTTATGTGCATTTGGGTTGGTTCCAAGTCTTTGCTATTGTAAACAGTGCCATAATGAACATACATGTGCATGTTTCTTTATAATAGAACGATTTATAATCCTTTGGGTATACACCCAGTAATGGGATTGCTGAGTCAAATGGTATTTCTATTTCTCGATCCTTGAAGAATCGCCACACTATCTTCCACAATGGTTGCACTAATTTATACCCCCAACAGTGTAAAAGCATTCCCATTTCTCCACATCCTCTCCAGCATCTGTTGTCTCCAGATTTTTTAATGATCGCCATTCTAACTGGCATGAAATGGTATCTCAATGTGGTTTTTATTTGCATTTCTCTAATGACCAGTGATGATGAGCATTTTTTCATATGTCTATTGGCCTCATATATGTCTTCTTTTGAAAACTGTCCGTTCATATCCTTTGCCCACTTTTTGATGGGGTTATTTTTTTTCTTGTAAATTTGTTTTAGTTCATTGTAGATTCTGGATATTAGGCCTTTGTCAGTTGGGTAGTTTGCAAAAATTTTTGCCCATTCTGTTGGTTGACCATTCACTCTAACGATTGTTTCTTTTGCTGTGCAGAAGCTCTGGAGTTTAATTAGATCTCATTTGTCTACTTTGGCTTTTGTTGCCAATGCTTTTGGTGTTTTAGTCATGAAGTCCTTACCTATGTCTATATCCTGAATGGTACTGCCTAAGTTTTCTTCTAGGGTTTTTAGGTGTTAGGTCTTATGTTTAAATCTTTAATCAATCTGGAGTTGATTTTTGTATAAGGTGTAAGGAAGGAGTCTTGTTTCAGCTTTCTGTACATGGCTAGCCAGTTTTCCCAGCACCATTTAATAAACAGGGAATCCTTTCTCCATTGCTTGTTTTTAACAGGTTTGTCAAAGATCAGATGGTTGTAGATGTGTAGCATGGCTTCCAAGGCCTCTGTTCTGTTCCACTGGTCTATATCTGTTTTGGTAGCAGAACCATGCTGTTTTGATTACCGTAGTCTTGTAGTATAGTTTGAAGTCAGGTAGTGTGATGCCTCTAACTTTGTTTTTTTTCTTTTTTCTTTCTTTTTTTTTTGCTTAGGATTTTCTTGGCTATGCAGTCTCTTTTTTTTGGTTGATATGAAGTTTAAGGTTGTTTTTTCCAGTTCTGTGAAGAAGGTCAATGGTAGCTTCATGGGATAGCATTGAATCTATAAATTACTTTGGGCAGTATGGCCATTGATTCTTCCTAACCATGAGCATGGAATGTTTTTCCATATGTTTGTGTCCTCTCTTATTTCCTTGAGCAGTGGTTTGTAGTTTTCCTTGAAGACATCCTTCACGTCCTTTGTTAGTTGTATTCCTAGGCATGTTATTCTCTTTGTAGCAATTGTGAATGGGAGTTCGCTCATGATTTGGCTCTCTGTTTTTCTGTTATTGGTGTATAGCAATCCTTGTGTTTTCTGCACATTGATTTTGTATCCTGAGACTTTGCTTAAGTTGTGTATCATCTTAAGGAGATTTTGCGCTGTGACAATGGGGTCTTCAAAATATACAATCATGTCGTCTGCATACAGAGACAATTTGACTTCCTCTTTTCCTAATTGAATACTCTTTATTTCTTTTTCTTGCCTGGTTGCTCTGGCTAGAACTTCCAATACTATGTTAAATAGGAGTGGTGAGAGAGGGTAGCATTGTCTAGTGCCAGTTTTCAAAGGGAATGCTTCCAGTTTTTGCCCATTCAGTATGACATTGGTTTGTTGTAAATAGCTTTTATTATTTTGAGATACATTCCATCAATACCTAGTTTATTAAGGGTTTTCAGCATAAAGTGCTGTTGAATTTTGTCAAAGGCTTTCTCTGCATCTATTGGGAAAATCATGTGGTTTTTATCTTTGGTTCTGTTTATGTGATGGATTACATTTATAGATTTGCATATGTTGAACCAGTCTTGCATCCTGGGGATGAAGCCTACTTGATTGTGATGGATAAGCTTTTTGATGTGCTGTTGCAATCGGTTTGCAGGATTTTATTGAAGATTTTTGCATCAATGTTCATCACAGATATTGGCCTGAAATTTTCTTTTTTGTTATGTCTCTGCCAGGTTTTGGTATCAGGATGATGTTGGTCTCATAAAATGAGTTAAGGAGGATTCCCTCTTTTTGTATTGTTTGGAATAGTTTCAGAAGGAATGCTACCAGCTTCTCTTTGTATGCCTGGTAGAATTCGGCTGTGAACCCATCTGGACCTGGACGTTTTTTGGTTGGTAGGCTACTGATTGCTGCCTCAACTTCAGCCTTTGTTATTGTTCTATTCAGGGCTTCAACTTCTTCCTGATTTCACCTTAGGAGAGTGCAAGTGTCCAGGAATTTACCCATTTCGTCTAGATTTGCTGGTTTATGTAAATAGAATTGTTTGTAGTAACCTCTGATGGTAGTTTGTATTTCTGTGGAATCCGTGGTGATATCCCCTTTATCATTTTGTTTTGGCATATATTGGATTCTTCTCTCTTTTCTTTTTTATTAGTCTGACTAGCGGTCTGTTTTGTTGATCTTTTCACAATACCAGCTCCTGAATTTATTGATTTTTTGAAGGGATTTTTTGTGTCTTTATCTCCTTCAGTTCTGCTCTTAATTATTTCTTGTCTTCTGCTAGCTTTTGAGTTTTTTTGATCTTGCTCCTCTAGTTCTCTTAATTGCAATGATAGAGTGTCGATTTTAGATCTTTCCTCCCTTCTCATGTGGGCATTTAGTCCTATAATTTCCCTCTAGACACTGCTTTAAATGCATCCCAGAGATTCTGGTACATTGTGTCTTTGTTCTGATTGGTTTCAAAGAACATCTCTATTTCTGCCTTCATTTCATTATTTATCCAGTAGTCATTCAAGAGCAGGTTGTTCAGTTTCCATGTAGTTGTGCAGTTTTGAGTGAGTTTCTTAATCCTGAGCTCTAATTTGATTGCACTGTGTTCTAAGAGACTGGTTGTTATGATTTCTGTTCTTTTGCATTTGCTGAGGAGTGATTTACTTCCAATTATGTGGTCAATTTTAGAATAAGTGCGATGCGGTGCTGAGAGGAATGTATATTCTGTGGATTTGGGGTAAAAGTTCTGTGGATGTCTATTATGTCTGTTCAGTCCAGATCTGAGTTCAAGTCCTGAATATCCTTGTTAATTTTCTGTCCCATTGATCTGTCTAATACTGACAGTGGAGTGTTAGAGTCTCCCATTATTATTGTGTGGGAGTCTAAGTCTCTTTGTAGGTCGTTAAGAACTTGCTTTACGTATCTGGGTGCTCCTATATTGGGTGCATATATATTTAGGTGCTCCAGTTTGGCTGCTGTGCTTCTCCTGTGGTCTTTGCAGCCCACAGACCAGGACATTCCCACCAGGCCGACAGGTGCTGCAGGTTTCCAGCGCAAATCTGGGCAGTTGATTCAGCAGGCATTGTGGGTTTCCAGCACAAATCTGAGTGGCCGTTTCAGCCAGCACCTGGAGTGCCTGCAAGACAGAGCTGCCCATACCCATAAGAGGAAGGGGGCTGAAGGTGGGGAGCCAGGTGATCTGGCTCGGTGGGTCCCACCCCCATGGAGACCAGCAAACTGAATGCCACTGGCTTGGGACTTTTGCAGCCAGCACAGCAGTTTGAGCTCAACCCAGGATGGTTGAGCTTGGTGGGGGGAAGGGCGTCCGCCATTTCTGAGGCAGTCCGCCATTACCAAGGCAGTCTGCCATTGCTGAGGCAGTTCTAACTTTACCTGTGTAAATTAAAGCACGAGGAATTTTACACAGCAGCTGGGTGGAGCCCAGGACAGCCCAGCAATGCCTCTGCAGGCAGACTGTAACTAGACTCACTCCTTGCCGGGCAGAGCATCTCAGAAAAAAGGCAGCAGCCCATCAGGGACTTATAAATAAAGCCCCATCTTCCCAGGACAGAGCATCTGGGAAAAGGGGTGGTTATGAGTTCTGCTGCAGCAGACTTAAACATCCCACCTAGCAGCTCTGAAGGGAGCAATGGAGTTCCCTTGAGCTCTGATAAGGGACAGACTGCCTCCTCAAGTGGCTCCCTGACCTCCATATATCTAAAGAGACACCTCATACAGGACAGCTCTGGCTGACATCTGCCAGGTACCCTTCTGGGATGAAGCTACCGGAAGGAACAGCCAGCAATCCTTGCTGTTCTGTAGCCCCTGAGGGTGATTCCCAGGCAAGCAGGGTCTGGAGTGGACCTCCAGCAGTCCTGCAGCAGAGGGGCCTGACTATTAGAAGGAAAACTAAAAAACAGAAAGAAATAGCTTCAACATCAATAAAAAGGATGTCCACTCAGAGACCCCATCTGAAAGTCACCAACTACAAAGACCAAAGGTAGATAAATCCACAAAGATGGTAAGAAACCAGCCCAAAAATGATGAAGTCACCAAAAACCAGAACACCTCTTCTCCTCCAAGGGATCACAACTTCTTATCAGCAAGGGAACAAAACTGGATGGAGAATGAGTTTGACGAACTGACAGAAGCAGGCTTCAGAAGGTGGATGATAACAAACTTATCTGAGCTAAAGGAACATATTCTCACCCAATGCAAAGAAACTAAGAGTCTTGAAAAAAAGTTAGACAAAATGCTAACTAGAATAACCAGCTTATAGAAGAACATAAATGACTTGATGGAGCTGAAAAACACAGCATGACAACTTTGCGAAGCATACACAGGTTTCAATAGCTGAATCAATCAAGCAGAAGAAAGGATATCAGAGATTGAAGATCAACTCAATGAAATTAAACACGAAGGCAGGATTAGAGAAAGAAAAGTGAAAATAAATGAAGAAAGCTTCAAGAAATATGGGATTATGTGAAAAGACCTAATTTACATTTGATTGGTACACCTGAATGTGACGGAGAGAATGAATCCAAGCTGGAAAATACTCTTCAGGACATTATGCAGGAGAACTTCCCCAACCTAGCAAGGCAGGCCAACATTAAAATCCAGGAAATACAGAGAACACCACAAAGATATTTCTCAAGAAGAGCAACCCCAAGGAACATAATCGTCAGATTTACCAGGGTTGAAATGAAGGAAAAA